>JZKD02S0345095.1:210669-221482 GCA_000966675.3 Picea glauca | reverse complement strand
TCCCACTGGAGGTCGCTTCTGACAGAAGATATGGGAGTCTGAAGGATTGACAAAGGAAGAGGCCAAAAGTGAAAAACATGACCAAGAAAAAAAGAATAGGGGCACGTGGAGATGAAAGAGGAGAGACGACGAACATGAGAGAAAAAGAGAGAGAGAGAGAGAGAGAGAGAGAGAGAGCATGCAACGCTAAGGAGAGAATACTCCGAGGAAGAGTCAGAGTAACGAGATCATGGACTAAGGGTGCAGCAAACAAAGACTTTTTTGGTTCAGATTGAAAAGAAGGAGAAAGTGGAGAGATTTCCTTGAGGAAAATAGGAATCTTGTCCAATTTGATGATGATCATCATGGAAGAGAGAAGACCTAGATCCAGAGTGGAGAAATAAATGGTCGTAGCTTGATACTTACTAGACAGAAACCAATGTTGGTAATGTGAGGTCACCAAGAGAATGTATAATAGAGAAGGGACTCCCTTGTGCAGAGGAAATTCAATTGATAAACTACCTAATAAACTTGTGGAAGCCATGAGCTCAGTGGAAAGGGGGGAGGAGAGTAACCTTCTTGGACCGTTTGAACTTGAATACCAGCTGAATCATTTCAATGTGATATTGTGTCTTGGCATGGGGGTGGCATACTATAGGAAGGCACTCTACAATATGGCCTAAGGTTGGGAGGAAAGGCATACTCTCTCAGTAAGTTGGTTGTTGATATCCTTCCTTAAATAGACAAGTGTCTAACTTGACTATCTAAAGAATGGTAAAGATGTAATGTGTAGTTTATGGTTTATTTGGAAAATATGAATGCTAGTAAATGATTAATTTAACTCATGTGTGAAAAGGAAAGTGTGTGTTGTATTTACTATATAATTTGGTTAAGTCATGACGTTAAGTCAATTCAGGATGGTATACACCCTTCAAAATCTTGCATCTTAAGAGGAAAGTTTGCAATATATGGACAAGGTCTTCATTCCAAAAGAGAAAGGAGTACCCTAGTATTTGGAGAGTCCCAAAATAGGGTCAAGAGTCTTAATCCCTATGAGAAGTCACCTATTTTAGGTGGAAAGCTTGCAGGACATGCAATCTTTCATCCAATTTCCTAATGGAATACTTTAACCAATTTAAACCCAGAATTACAAAGCTCTTAAAAGTTTGGTAGAACCTTAGAAAGACCAAAGAAAGGACCTTGACTTGTTTAAGTATGAAATATGACTATTACCCTAGAAGAAACCATTGTTTTATGGTGGGTGGATTCACATTTGTTGATTTGGAGAAGTGGGTAGTTCCCGACCGTTGGTTAGATGGCACCACTTTGGAGTGACTAAAAAAGGTTGCATTGGAACTCCAATGGGAGAGCCTCGAGTCGACGAGGACCATCAATATATTAGAGGGAAACCAGGGAGAATTTTGCATTGTTGGATCCGATACATATATTTTCAGAGGAAGGGATGTCGAAGGCCCGAAAGAAGAAATGAGAGAAGAGTCCAACGATAGGAAATTTTAGGACCATAGATCCATCATGAGGATATTAGTGAGATCCTAGTTGTTGATTCCGGCAGGAGTCTCTCTGAGGAGGAGGAATTTAAAACATGATAAAAAACACATCTTAACCCTGAGAAGCACAGTGATCGAAGGATCAGATGAATGAGGATCATTCTATCTATCAGAGATGTGCATGGTTAGAGTGAGCCACTTAGAGTAGTTCATGGAGCTAGAGTGAAGACGCTCTAAGGGGAAGGGACACCAAAAATGGAGGATTGTTGATTTGTATGGTGAGTGAGGTTTAATTGCATCCTCATGTTGTGTGGGCCCCATTTGTTTGTATGTTGAATGGATTCTCAAGAGGGAAGTAGCCATCGAGTGGATGTGTATTCTGACATAATCGTAGTCATTAGAACCCTAGGCACAAGGACCATTAGATCTCAGTGGATGATTCATCGGGATATTTCAATCGGAAGGGAGACCAATCTAGGTGGTTGGGTATTCTGACGGGAACAAGTCTAAATAGCCACCAATCATTGATCTGAGGGCGATAAGTAAATCAGACCGTCCAACTGAGGGTGTTTAGGAACCTGGATACTTCAGTAAGATAAGTAGGGACACATCTATGAGAATTGATAAGAGTTAACTTAGTTTAAATTGTGATAAGGGAATTCCTCACTTAAACCATTTGGTGAAACCTATAGTGTGTCATCAGAGGAAGAGGAAAGTCGACATCCCACCAGCCTAAGTAATATTTAGGGGGTCGGGTGTCTTACAGATGATACCATGTTGCTTCACTATTCTAGGAAGCTTGGTAATAAATTCTATTATCACAACTTCCCATTTCCACCCAGGAATGGGAAATGGTTGCATCAATCCAGCTGGATGTCTATGCTCTTCCTTTACCTTCTAACATTCTATATATCTATTTATATTATCAACCACCTCTTTTTTCATGCCTGGCCAAAAGTATTGGGTCTTTACAGTTGTAATTGTTTTCTGGTATCCTGGGTGCCGAGCATAAGGCACATAATGCATTTATCTCAACACTATATTTTTCAGCTCTTGAAATTTATGCACATATACCTTTCCCCTGTACATCAGGATTCCATCCTCTCTCAGCTCATAATCTTTAATTTTATGCTAAAAATTACCTTGTTGTAATGTTTTTTTTGTTTGCAAATAATGTTGATATGATTTTGCAGGCTCCAAAATACTATCTTTTAAATCATATTTGTACATGCTAATGGTTGTAGCATGCATCTCATGCACTCTCCTATTGATTGCATCAACCACCTCATTTTCTTTGCCTTTGATATGTTTTATATCAAAGTCGCACTCAATGAGAAATTCTAGCCATCTAATTTGTCTAGTATTCAAAGTTGGCTGTCCAAACAAGTATTTCAGACCACTGTGGTATGTACTCATATCAAATATTTTTCCCATAAGAAAACTCATCCACATATTTAAGGCGTGAAATATGGATACCAATTGTAAATCATGTGGGGCATAGTGTCTCTCATATTCTTTCAACTTCCTTGACTCAAAGCATATCACATGCCCATTTTGGGTAAGGACTCCACCAAGCCCTTCCTTGCATGCATCAGTGCACACAATAAAATTCTCATTTGGATCAGAAATCTTCAAGATTGGTGCACTTGTCAATAAATTCTTCAAGCATTGAAAATTTTCTTCACGTGTAGAGGTCCATTTGAACTTCACACCCTTCTTTTTCAAAGAAGTGATTGGATGTGCAATCCTTGAAATGCCTTCAATAAATATTCTATAATAACTTGCAAGTCTCATGAACGATCTCACCTTTGAGACACTCTTTGGTGTTGGTCATCCTCTAATGTATTATATCTTCTTAGGGTCGATTGTTATCCGTTACTTTGAAATAATATGGCTCAAATAATATATCTTCCTCTGATCAAATGAGCACTTTCTCAGCTTGGCATATAGCTAATGCTTCATCAATACCTATAGCACCATCCTCAAGTGTTTCTCATTCTCTTCTTCGGAATTAGAGTAGATAAGTATGTCATCCAAGAAGATAATTTCAAACTTATCCAAGTAATTTCCGGAAATACCATTCATCAAACACATGAAGACAGTCAGTGCATTTGACAACCCAAATGGCACCACTACAAACTCATAATGGCCATACCTTGTTCTAAATCTTGTCTTGCTGAAATATTCTTCTTTCATCATCACTTGATGGTATCCTGACCTCGGGTCAATCTTGGAAAATATATTTTCATCTTTTAGGTGATCAAAAAGATCATCTATCATTGTCAAATGATACTTGTTATTTATGGTAACTTTGTTCAACTGCCTGAAATCAATGCACAACCTTAAGGTTCCATCCTTCTTCTTTGCAAATATCATTGGGGCACCACAAGGTGATACACTTGGACATATATACCCCTTCTTCAAAATTTATTCACGCTACATTTTCAATTCTTACAACTCTAGTGTGCTCATCCTATAAGAAGTTTTGGACACTAGGGCAGCTTCAAGCATCAAATTAATGCAGAAATATATATTTCTCTTTGGTGGCAACCTCGATACCTCTCTAAATACATCATCATAATCTTGTAAGATGGGATGATCTTTAATACTTGGAAATTTATACTTAGTTGTCTCTTCCATATGGGCTACATAAATTTGGCATCCTTTCCTGATGCTTATTTTCAGTTACAATGCTAGAATTTATCTAATAGATATTTCCCTTGGTATACCCTGAATTATTCTCAAGTTCCATTTTTCATCCAAGCAAGTGAATGCCTTGTTGTAGCAATCCAGGACAACATGTTTCTTATCCAACCAATCCATACCAATTAGGTAATAATATGAACCCAAAGGTATGGTATTCAAATATTCCTTTGTGTTCAGTCCATTCATGTCCATTGGAAAATTCTTGACTAACTCATTGATTCTTCTTTTAGCTCTTGTGTCTAGTTGAACCAACTAGGATTTCCCATGTTTTCTTCTTTACAAATGAAATTTCTCAACAAGATTAGGATCTATGTAACTATGGATAGCTCCATAATCAATTAAAATGACTATGGGTTGATTATCATTCTTACCTTCTACTTCAATCGTATGAGATTAATATTTTGCTTGCTTGGTGTCCAAGGATACTTAAATCCTTGGCATACTTATACCTATGTATTCAACTGTATCATATTGGTGTACATTGTGAATAGCCCTCATTTTTTCTGCTTCGTGAGGGAAATCTCTATACATATGGTCTCCCTCACATCCCCAACATTTTATGGGTTGTTGGCATGGCCTTTTTCCCAATGATTCTGTCATTTTTGGTTCATTTTGAGCTCGTTGTCCCTAAGAATTATTTTTGAAGAATGGTGGCTTATACCCTTTATTTCTTTTCTCCATCTTACCTTTCTTCTTGTCAATTGAATCTCTCTGAAAAGTTGATCCTCCTTTATGTTGATCATAAAGGCACTTGGATCTCCTTATTGCTTCCTCCAATGTTTTGGGATCATCATATTGTATCTTATCACTGAATATCAAAGGTATCCCACTCAGGAATCTTTGATTATTGACCTTCTCATCCTTGATGAAGTCGACATACCTCAACAACTCTACAAATCTCCTCTCATACTCATACATGGTCATGTTCCCAAGCTTGAGTTCAAAGAACTCCTTCAGCTTCCCATCATAATAATGCTTGGACAAGTATTTCTTCTAAAAATACTTTCTGAACTACCTCCAAGTGATATTCTTCTCATCAATGTGTTGGACTCACATGAGTTGGTCCCACCACATTGATGTTTTTCCCTTTAGCTGGTAAATTGTAATTCTAGCTTATGGATGTGAGGAATAATTGTGCAGTTGGGAGTATTTCCTCATTCCCAACAACCAAGCCTCTACATCTTCATATTTCTTATGTTCATCGTCAAATGTAGGAGGCTTAATCTTATTTAACTCTCCCTAAAATTCATCTACCCCAGAACTCCTTCTCTGATGTCTGACAAGGGACAAACTTGGGCTACTTTATGACTCTAAAAAAGCATGAGCTTTAGTAGTTGATTTCCTAGGTGATTGATGATGATGATGATGATGATGATGTTTACTATCACTTCTAGAGTGCCTAGAAATCTTATCATCTTCTCTTTGGGCATGATTTTTGTGCTCTTTTTATTTCCTTGAATTGGATTCTTTATCCATCCTCCTCTACTACATGTTCAAGCTTTGCAATAGTTGAGTATTGATGTTGTTCTACTCCTCCTAAGTTCTCATAATTCTCTCATTTTCTTCTCTATAGTTGCACACATATCTCTACAGGGTTCTCAGTGTCTCTACTAAATCTATATTTTATTCTTTTCCTTCTCTCTACCCATTTGACTCAGTCTGTGCACTACCCAAGCTGACATACAACCCTTTGACTTCCTCCTCATGGTTGTAAGTTATCTTTGCATCCTCCATGTATCTCATTCCAATTATGAGTTTAACCTACTCTATCAGTACCCTTATGTTTGCAAAATGTTCATGCAACACAATTTTTTCGACAAAAACAATAATTCAAAATTTCTAGAAAATTATGCACAATTCTTCCCTTTAAGTGCACCAGAAATATTCCTTCCAGTTGCTTGTGAATTTTACTGCTCAATTAACATTTTTGAGTGCATGTGTATATTATTCTATCCAATAATTTTCCAATGAGTACTCTCTTGCTCAAATCTTAGCTCTGAGCAGGAAGTTATATTTATTTGAATATTGCTAATTTACCCTTTTTGTGCACTTTTCTTCCAGGTGAAATTAATCCCAGACACCAACTTATGCCTGTTGTATAAGTAAATATGTCAAGAAACATGGAAAATTTTGTAGGATACATAGATAAAAATGATGATAGGGAATTCATAACAAATCTCATATTTTCAATTTGATGCTCCAATAAAATAATGCAACAATATGGAAATGACAACTTTGTCCCTTTTCACCCCCTTTTCCAGACTTAGATTTTTTTAGCCAAACAGGCTACCTTTCAAACTATGCCATTCTGGAAAAAGATTTACTAAATCAAATTTTTATGGCTTGATGAGTATACAAAATGACGAGTAAATGAATTTTCCATTTTTGAGATCTATGGTCACTTTTCCTCCTCTGAAATCCAAAAATCCCCAAAAAGTGGCCTGGAATAGTGGGATTTGGCATGTTTCATCATCCCCATTCCAAACCCCTTATATTTTATCAAATTCCTTCATTGGGTATTTTCATGTCTGCTTTTTTAACTCTCTCTAAAAATTACAGCTTAATCTGGATCTCAATTACTAAACTGGACCTAGATCTTTAAAACCATTGTTTTGAACTTTCTGGAAAATTCAAGCAAAAATGGTGCCAGTGGCCCTCATAATCACTTATGTAGATCTGCTAACTGTGGAAAAAAACCCATAAATTTTATCTCTATCTAAGTTTTTTTTCTCCAGTTATGGCCAAAATAAGAAAATGGCTTTGTATTTTTAAAGTGTAGGCAACTTTTGCCTATGTGGCATCCTTGTTGGCATGGTTGTTGATGTGGCCTTGTGGGTCCACATGGAACCCTGAGGTGATGCCATACAATCCTCTTGTCCACCTTGGCCTTTCCCCATTATCCTCCATCACCTTCCTCCTTCTCGTCACCCTTCTTCTCTTTCCTCTTTCTTCCTTTTGTCCTCCCTCTTCTCTCTTCTTCTTTCTATTTATTTTATTTTATTTTACCTTCCAGGCCCCACCATACCCGACTTCCCACGTGGTATCATATTTGACCATGGATGGGATAGGGTACCACTTCCTCTACCATCCATCCACTTGGTTCCCCTTCATTGGCTGCGGGGATGGGAAAGTCCCATCTCGCACCCTTTTTTCTAGAGCTCACACAACTTGCATGCCCCTCAAATCTAACAATAGAAATTGGAGTAGATCGATGGTCCACAACAATTTCATAGGTTCAAGGTGCTTTGGATTTATCGGTACTCCAACCTGTGATTCCATAAATCACCCAGGGTATATGTTTCACACTCTCATCCATTTTGTGGGTTTCACAAACTTTTGTAAACAGTTCACCCCAACCCTTGAAACCACCAATGGTATTATCTATCTTGATGCTCGTCGCCCTGCCAAAGTGGTCTGCCACCCTGCCATTGGGGCCTACCACCATGGAAATCCACATTTCACTACCATGTCACCTAACACGTGGTCTCCATGTCATCACTAACGTCATTGTACGGAAAACCCCCAAATTTTCCAAAATTTTGAATTTTCCAAAAATGCCCAAATTTAAAATTTATTTCTCGGCCACCATGGAAGATTTGTAATTAGATTTTTATGGCTAATTTTGACCCTTTTCATGTTAGTTCGACCACTTCACTATAAATTCGACACTCTTGTGTTGAATTCTCAATGAATGTCACTGTAGAAATCGGGGCTTTTTCCTAATTTCACCATAGTTGCTCGGAAAATCCCAAATTCGGCCCATTCCAAGCCTAAAAACGTTCATATATAGATTAAAATTAATGATTTTAACCCCTGAGCTCAATTTTCCCAAAATTACAAACAATTTCCCGGAATTTTTCCTAGAAAATTTGATAAACACATTGCACACATCCTCTAAACTTTAAATATGAAATTCCAGCCTATGCATGTTGTTTCTCACTCATGCAGGCTTAGTGTTGAACCTGTGGATCTAATACCACATTGTAACACACCCCATACTCAGTTCTAGGTGTATGTCACTAAAACCCGACTTCTGTCAAAAACTAAATTTTTTAATTTAGCCCTAGGCCACAAGACAGTGTCACATGGAGAAGGCTTAAGAGAGGGAGCCAAGAATCTTAGCCCTATTTTAGGTTTCAAGGATTAAAGGAACAAGGGTTCCTTGCAACAGGAATCCTGAAATCCGAGTTCTGGTAGCACCATTTGGTGTTAGCACGTGGTCACGAAGGTGGTCACATGGAGTAGGGAAAAAGGGGAGCCAAAGAGCTCGTTAACCCCATTTCGAGTTTCAGCGTTTCAAAGGACAGGGAGTCGAGGAGAGATCGAACAAAGGAATTCCGAAAGGCGAAAGTCAAGAGTGCCTTTTGGTAAGGCATGTGGTCATAACCATCGATCAGATGGAGGAGGATAATGGAAGAGCTAGCCTATGCTAGGCCCCCATAGGAATTCAGGGATTTTGTCCCTCGAAAAAAAGGGCGAAAAAAATATTTTTCCATAGTGGGTGTGTGACAAAATGGTATCAGAGCATGGTTATAACACTTGGCCTGCTTGGGCTCATGTGCAAGTCACAAAAAGAGATATCATTATCTGCATTACTCTTTAAGGAGAAGGACTGCATAATTGAACCTGTGATTTTAGGAATTCTTGTTGAATTTCAACAGAGGAATTTCTTTAGGCCCTTTGTTAAAATGGTAACTACTCTTATCGGAGTAGGGATATGCTAATTAACAATGATAATAAATATTGAATATGAATATTTGAAGATAGCAGGGAAATTTTGTATGCCGAGTGTGCAAATAGAGCGTAAGGAGTGTGTATAGAAACAAGGTTGTGTTAAAGTTTGAAAGCTCCGAAGGTTGAACGCAGAGGTTGATTCCAAAAGAGTTGATGCCAAGTTCATGGTTGGAAGTCATTGAAAATCTGAACGGATGGTGGAATTATCAGAGGGAGGAATACCAAAATTCCATGAATTGTTAGATCTAGTAGATCAGTGGAGAAGATAAGGTTGATAACCTCTCATCACTCACAAACTCAGGAGGAATAGTATCCGTTAGATTGGAATCAACGAGAGTCGTTGATCTAGAGCTTCGAGGTTTAAGCTATTGGGAAAATAGAAGTAAAGACTTTTCCAAAGTCACGCAAGGTAAATCACCGATTTAATCAGGGTCGTTGGTTAGCGAATGAACTGAACCGTAGATCCGATGTAATCGGATCTTCGGGAGTCATAGGTTTAGAAGTCAACGGGCAGAGTTTTGAGAGATCGCATGCCATGAAATCCCGACATCCAACCTGATTCGTTGGATCGAGACAGGTAGTGGATCGTTGATCTAACGCATACACATTTCGGGGATTCAAAATCGACAGTTAGGAGGTGAAGACTCCGCCAGAATCCCAAAAGGTGGAAAGTTGGGATTTGATAAGGATCGTTGATTAGCAGAGAGATTTGTACCATGGGATCTGGGTTTCCAGACCCTTGTGGATCAGAAGTTTGGGAAATAGTGGACCATTGTCCACGGATTCGCCGAAACACAAGATCCCAATGTGTGTCTAGGATTTGACCCCAGGTTCCAAGCGAAGGGTCATGTGGATAAAAGAGCCGAGAAAACCTTAGCCTCATTCTTTCGAGTTTTTGGATTTCGAGGATCAAGGGACCAGAGTTCCTTGCAACAGGAATCCCGAAATTGTGAAATGTGAAGCGCCTTTTAGTTCGGATTGTGGTCACCACCGATGGTCGTGTGAAGAGGAGGTGTGAGCTACTATGATGAATACTTAATCGCGTGTGTATGCTTGAGTTTATGGGTTTAAATCATTATGAAGATTCTTGATATGAAGCCTAATATCGATACTAGTTAGATACGAATGATATCAAGTGTGTGACAGATGGACATGTATGATGTAAGAGTATAAGTATACTATAGGCCCAATATGATTGCCCTGGTGAGTGAAACGCGAGGCAAGCATTGCACTTGCCAAGATTGAGTGAATACTATGAATGCATAGCTGGATCCATTCTGGGGAGTCATGAAAGTTCTGTTCCAAATAGCAGTCTGAGGGGAATGTATTCCATCTCCTAGGAAATACAAATATAATTAGATAAAAAGTAAACAAGCAAAGATGCTCTCTTGTCATAATAATAGACAAATGATTACACCTTTGAGCATCACATGAGAAGGATTGTGAACGATCCTAAGTTGATTGATCTTAACAGTAAATATGCATGTGGATTGTAAAATATACCTATGGCAACTACACAAGGGCTTACGATTATTAGTATAGCTAAGTACATCGTGGATAAAAGTTAGCAAAAACCTAGAACATGTGTGGATGCATAATCTAGAATGCATGTCAGAAATGTATGTCTATGTCCCTTAAAGAATGCTTATTAACAAGCTAAAGCTGATTTGAACTTGTGACCATCACAAATAGTGATGGATGTACAATAAGGAAGTTGCATGCTAAAGGAATTCCCTGTGAAGAAACTGTGTAAGGACTCTATCAAAAGAACAGAGTCACAACCCTAATAATTGTTGAAGGTTGGACAATGGGCTGCAAAGCCTGTCTATATATAAGAATCTTGGATTACATTTTTAAAGTATCATGTAATTAATAGAATACTAACA
>JZKD02S0345095.1:163235-181280 GCA_000966675.3 Picea glauca | reverse complement strand
CCCCGGTGTGCATCCAAGAAGAAGAAGGTCCTGAAAATACCCCTTCCCCAAGTCCCGAAAAGGTCTCTTCTATTGGGCCCGCGGTTCAGGACCAGGGAGTCCCACATAAGGAAGCTGAAGCTGAAGGTAATCTCAATACAAGAAAGTCCGATGAACCGGAAATTGATGTCGGCCCGAGTGACGAACCTCCGCAGAAGGAAATCAATAGTTCCACGATCGATGAGCAAGTAAGTGACAAGTCTATGCCCAACACCTCTATCCTACCCAATACCTAGATCCCCGGTGAGAAACAAGTAGAAGTTGGATCTACAAGGCAGAACGAAGAAGTTCGAAAGCCCACTCTCGAACAAATATACACTGCAGGAATCTTGAGAAACAATCTCACATGGGGCGATCAGCAGATACCAGACCCGGTAGATGAGGTCACAGACATCTATGCGATCTACTATGATCAAAATAAAAAGGCTATCATACAGAGGACTGCAAAGAAGAGAAGAATCACCCTAGATCAGTCCATCATAGTTGTCACTGAGGAGAATTTAATCGATACAGCAGATGCCCGTACATCTGAGCTGATTAGTGTGGGAAAATACCTCTTAGAGGTCGCCCAAGACAGAGCCAGGAGAGATGAAAAGGAACTTTTCGCCGCCCAAAAGGAGCTCGAACACTTGTGCAATCTTGTCGATTACTATAAGGGTGCTACACAGATAGTTGTGTATTTAAAATATGAGTTTGGTAAAGCTTACGATGAGTTCAAGAACGAAAGACACATGTTAATCTCGAATATAGCCGAATTCCAAGAAGACACTCTCATGGCACTCGCGACATGTAAGGAGATGGAGCGATGGTATGAGAAGGCGCAGCAGGCGGTGGAGAGGCTCGAGTTTATTGAGGCAATCCAGAAAGGCTGAGAAAAAGAAGACCACAGCATTCGGCTAGTAAGTAAAAGCAGTCTCAATCGCATGAATCGATCAGCCGAATACTGGGCCAAAATGTCTCGAATCCCACACGAAGAAATCCAAGAACAATGGGCCAGGTGTCAGAAGCACTGGGATAAAATCAATAAAATAATGAAAGACATCGGACTCCCCGAGTATGGTACCCTCGATATGTTTATCAACCTAAACGAAATAATCAAGCTGTGCATCGAACAAGATGTGTTATGGGATGAAGAATGTTCAAGCGTCACTGATGCAAAGCCAGGGCAAGTACAGCAGTTCGCAGGACATCCAATCAAACCCAGAACCATGCGTCAGAAATTGAACTTCAGCCTCGCAAAGTATCGGGAACACGCAGCAGACATCAGGGGAATATATGTGGCTCCAATGGAATGGCACAGATTTCCATGGGCCAACACCTGTGAAGAACACTTTATCAGATGGTTTGATTATAAAAGATCCCACCCTTTTCAAGAAACAACTCGGGTGGACTGTTGAAAGACTATTAGATGATAACACCACATGGTGATTTTTTATTAGCTCAAATTATATTTTACTGTTAATTATTGTTAAGACTTTATATTATAAATAGGGACATCGACCGATGGCCAAGGGTCGATGGTTGTTGTAAGAACGCTTTTTTCTTTTAGTTGTATGCGAAGCCCTTCTGGACCAAAGACAAGCTATTTTTCATCAGATGTATGTGATTGGAGTTGGAGGAGAATTACTTCCTTTCATGTTCCATGAATGTTGCAGTGAATGAGTAAGAGCAATTAATTATATTGTCAAGTTATCTGGTGCAATGTTTTGATGTTCTTTGCTTTAAATGATGAAAGTAAATTGGTGTGCTTCTATGTGATGAAAGTCCTGGTAGATGAATTATTTTGCTTACGGTAATCTTGGTTACATATGTGTTTCTTTTTCTTTATGCTAAGTAGTTTACCTTAGCTATGTGATGAGCTTCTTGGTAGATGAATTATTTTGCTTGCCATGATCTTGATTACATATACATTTTTTCTTTATGTTAAGTATTTTTCTCAGACAGTAGTCGGATGCTCGTTTGGTTAGAGTATTAGTACTAGGCCCTTTGGCATAAGATCGATGTCTGCATGCTCGAGCAGCGGGTTATCCCAAGCTCGACCCCTTCCCAACAGTTTAAACTTTTGTCTTGTCTTTGTCAAGTTGGTTTATACTGGCTTGCATATCTCGTACCAGCCCCCCCCATCTAAGAGAGAATACAGAGAAGAACTATCCCAAGTGAAGGAAGAGCCTTCATCCGAAAACACAAAAGCTCATCGATAATTTAGCCATATCGTAAGATCTGGAGAACCATTCCACTCCAAATGCTGTAGAGTCTAATTTGGCCTCTGTGGCGGGTTTGGTTTCTGCTATTGAGTCAGGGGATTTAGGAACCATCAACAGGTACCACCTGATATTTCACTGTCTAATTGGACCTCAATATCAAGAATGTTGCCTTTGCTTATCATTTTGTTTTCCATTTAAGTCTTTCAAAGTTTGCTCGAGCATGCAAAAACCATTGACTTAAAAGACTAATATTTAAATTAGAGAATTGACGGTCAAAACTTTCCCCGACGTGCTTAAGGAATTCGGCATCGGAAAGGATTAAGCGTGAAAGAAAACGCTAGAGAGAACTAAGGTTATTGAGTATTGATCTTCACCGGCGTTGGCAGACATGAGATTTATTTCGCGACAAGCATCACCGAGAATATCGTCGATGACCGATCCCTTCGGCATCGGCGAACAACTAAAAGAGTAAGCGCTCACGAAGAATGAAATCATATCACCGATCACCGACTTCCGAAACGTTTTCGGCATCGGGGGTTTTCGAGTATGATAACCCACAAAGGAACTATGCGATGGAACTATCTCTGAAAGTAGATCCCCGATAACTTACGGCATCAGCGAGTTTTTAGAAGGATAGCCCATGGAGAACGCGATAAGTCAACTCCCGATCGTCGACCCCGATACCCTTCTACCTCGGCAATCCCAGGTTTATTTTAATGCACGTCTTTTGTTGAAAGACACGACTCCAACTAATGTATATGGTCAAACCACCTGCCCTCTGTTGCCATTTGTCATTTCCCTAGTGATCAGACATACGATCTAGTTTTCCCTGGAGTCGTTACTAGCCCTTGAGACCCACGTCGCACCCCAAACAAGTTTTACCACGTCAGCATCGTATGACGAAATTCGTCGACGTCAGAAGTTTTCTCGGTAGGATACCAATGGAAACATGCATAATCATATCACTGATTCCCAATCTGCCCACTAAGAAAACTACGCGATGGGATGTTTTATCTCTAAGATACGCTAGATACGAGGCATTTAAAGGGTTAATTAATTCCAGAATCTCGCATTAGTTGCTAATTGGTGCACGAATCAAAAGGATTGTTTGAACATGCCGATATAGTGCTTCTCCCTCCGCGCCTCCGTCGTCAACCCACAGAATTTATTTGTAGAGATTTTGCGGTAGATTGTTTTGAATTTCACCCATTACTCGTATTAACATGTTGATACGACTGGTATGATCTCTCTCGTTATATTCTTTTGAGTCATTGTAAACAAGGCTATTCTGTGCGCGAAGGAGTTCGGAACACCCAGAGGAGCGAGACGAGCAGTATGGGGATAGCTTCCAAGGTCCAGTGAGTATTAAACAACAATTTAGCAAGCATTGCAAGTATGTACCGGTCTATGGATGTTTTATGCTTCATTTCATATGTTTTTATCCAATGTTACTATGTACACTTGCCTAAAGGATCGTTTTCAGTTGCAGGAATGATGCCTCCGAAGAAACCCACCACCAGGAAATCTCCAAGAGAACCAAATCTACAAGAACCAGAGGTGGGAGAAGGTTCCTCCCCATCGGTTGCAAGACAATTGAAATTTTCTCCAAAGCCAGTGCCCGTCGTCAAAACAACCACCAAGAAAGCTTTCGTTCAACCCTCGGCCTTTGGAGACACAGAGACGAACATTGGGACCAAGAAAGTATTCCCGCGCTAGGAATAACCTTTCAAGAAAATCAAGCGAGAGGAATTCCCCGAATATACCCCGCACAACGATCCCGATACAAGAAGACTTGACGATGAAGTCCTCCCGAATGTCTGAAATGCGTATCTGCACATGGTGGCGAGCAGGACATCGGTATTCCCCTACATCGTTCTAAAATGGATTATCGATCACACAAATATGTTTGATTAATGAAGACAACGGCGAGTGTGTCGAGGTTTTCCTCCCAGTGGAAGTTCAAAATTACTACAAGCTCAGAGAGTCGGAGGAGCGATTGAACACTGATTTTGTTTGAGTTTATATGAGAAAAATAACACCAGCAAGGTGATGGATTCCTAGTGGAGAGAGGATAAAACGTTCACCAATCGGACCTCCGATGGGTACACGACGGCCAACCTAAGAGAGCCTTATATCTATCTAATGGCCCTCCTCTGTCGATTACATGGGGAGAAAGATTGCTCCAGGTTTTCAGAGGCTTGGATGCCTCTAGCTTATACTATAGCCATTTCCAGAATAAGTTTCAATTGGGGTGCAATCATCTCCAAACAACTAAGCACTTGCATACGACAAGCTCAGACGCTGAAAGAGGGGGAAACCCATTCCTTTTACGTGGCCTCTTATCTATTGGATGTCATATGTGCCAAGAACGTCTTTGCTGGAATGAACTTAAGCTGGCACACCTCCGAATTCCTGGTCCATGTATATTTCAGCATCTTGTAGGAAAATAGGTACAAGAAATCCTACTCTCTCAACTGCGATCAGTTTATCACATGTATTTATTTCCTGTTGTTCAAGAAAGAGTGCCCAAGGCTGTCGGATGTAGCCAAAAAGGTTCTATCAAAAGTTGGTCATTGGTATCTAGATGAGCGCGATACTTACATCAAGGTTTCGGCACCACCGGAGCACCCCCTCTGTTACTTGTATATGTCCCCGATCGACTAGTAGTAGGGGAAATCTGTTATCAGACTGTCTTGCAAGGTTATAATGCTACTTTGGTAAAGGATAAGAAGTGGGCCTTCATACCCTATGGGTTTCATATTGGTTTCTACATGGTAAAGGACATCGCACATGCCAAGCAAGAAGGGTTAAGCCAATTGGAGTTATGATTCTAGACTAGTCATTTTCGCAAGCATGACCCCAAGGGTCTGATCCTGAAGCATGCGTCACAGGTATCATCCTGCTGGCCATATGCCCATGACAGGTTTGAGGATGAGATCTTCACCGAAATTGCTCAAAGATGGGATGAGATGGTGGCAAGGATGGTTGACCCTAAAGCAACCAGGTTTAAGGCCATGAGTTGGGATGAGCAAGCAACAGTCTTGGAACAATCGGCTCAAGAAATCCTCAAGGCCAGCGAAGAAAGGATAGCACCTAAATCATCCGAAGCGGTGGAAGATCCTCAAGAAGCCACCGAAACAGCAGAGATTTCCCGGGTAACCCCGGTACAGGACAGGAATTTCCCCAAGCCTCATGATACATGGGAGAGAGGGGCACTCATGTATCGACAAGCCCAGCAGATAATGAATCAGATGCAGGATAACTCGAACCTCATCAAGTTGCCCAGGCTTCTGACCGATAGCCCAATGGGGCCAAGAGGCCCTGATTTCATGAATCTTGATAACATCAACGGGTCAGATGGCCCTGAATCCACAATATCACCGGCTAGATCGTTGGTAGAGGTGATGACTCAACCAGAGACAGGTCGGGTATCAGTAGAAACAAGCATGCATAATCCTTTGAGGGAGTTTATAAGTATATGTAGTGATTATGAAAGCTCAGAGGCATCTCGCAGGACCCTTGTGCGTGTCCAAGAAGAAAAGGCACCTGAGAAGATTTCTTCTTCTGATCCCAGGGTCCAAACCTAGGAGGTCCCACAAATGGAAATAAAAGCTAAAAGTGTTCCCGACACCAAGAGGCTCGATGCATCGAAAACCCGAGTAGACAATCCAAAGGAAAATTCAGAACCGGATGAGCCAAAGGAAGGATCCCCGCAAAAGGAAATCGGCGTTTCAATGACCAATGAACAAGTAAGTATCGAGTCTTTTCCCGACGCCTCTATTCCGCTCGACACTCATATCCCCGAAAGGCTACAGACAGAGGCAGGTTCTTTGGAGCACAACGAGAAAGTTCAAGAACCCGATCTTGAACAAGTATACACCACCGAAAATTTGGGAAACACACTCACATGGGGTGATTAGCAGATTCTTAAACCTATGGACGAGGTAGCCGATATTTATGCGATCTCCTACGATCGAAAGAGGAAGGCCATCATCCAGAGAACTACAAAGAAAAGGAGGATCATGTTGGATCGCTCCATCCTCGTCACTATAGAGGAAAACTTGATAAACACAGAAAATGCCAGAACATCTGAGCTCCTCGGTGTGGGGATGGCGCTCTCGGATGCCACCCTGGACAGAGCCAAATGAGATGAAAAGGAGTTGTTCGCCGCCCTGAAGAAACTAGAACATTTGTGCCACCTGGCTAAATACTATCAGGGCGCCACTCAGACCACGGTATACCTGAGAAGCGAGTTCAAAGAAGCTTACCGCCAATTCAAAAAAGAGAGGAAACTTTCTACTGCAAAGATAGTTGAGCTCTAGGAAGACACTCTCATGGAACTCACAACGTGCAAGGATATGGAGCGGTGGCATGAAAGGGCGCAACAAGCCATGGAGAGACTCGAATACATTGATGCAGTTCAACAGGGCCGAGATAAAGAAGAACACGGCATCCAAGTGTTGGGAAAAAGAAGTCTTGATTGCATGAAGCGATCAGTGGGGTATTGGGCTAAGATGTCTCAAGAACCACACTGAGAAATTCAAGAGTAGTGGGCCAAATGCAAGAAAGATTGGGGAAAAATTAACAAACCAATCAAGGATATCGGACTCCCCGAGTTCGGCAACCCCGACAACTTCGTCGACTTGTGCGACATAGTTGAATCGCATACCAAGAAAGATTTATTATGGGTTGAAGAGCTAGCAAAGGTGACCAACACAACACTAGGAAAAGTGCATATATTTATGGAACATTCGATGAACAAGTAAGTATCGAGTCTTTTCCCGATGCCTCTATTCCGCTCAACACTCATATCCCCGACAAGCTACAGACGGAGGTCGGGCCTTCAGAGCACAACGAGAAAGTTCAAGAACCTGATCTTGAACAAGTATACACCACCAGAAATTTCGGAAACACACTCACATGGGGTGATCAACAGATTCTTGAACCTGTGGAAAAGGTAGTCAATATTTATGCAATCTCCTACGATCGAAAGAGGAAGGCCATCGTCAAGAGAACTACAAAGAAAAGGAGGATCACATTGGATCGCTACATCCTCGTCACTACAAAGGAAAACTTGATAAACACAGAAAATGCTAGAACATTTGAGCTCCTCAGCGTGGGGATGGCACTCTCGGATGCCACCCTGGACAAAGCCAAATGAGATGAAAAGGAGTTGGTCACCGCCCTGAAGGAACTAGAACATTTGCGCCACCTAGAGGAATACTATCAGGGTGCCACTCAGACCACAGTATACCTGAGAAGCGAGTTTGAAGAAGCTTACAGCTAATTCAAAAAAGAGAGGCAACTTTCTACTGCAAAGATAGTTGAGCTCCAGGAAGACACTCTCATGGCACTTGCAACATGCAAGGATATGGAGCGGTGGCATGAAAGGGCGCAGCAAGCCATGGAGAGACTTGAATACATTGATGCAGTTCAACAGCGTCGGGATAAAGAAGACCATGGCATCCGAGTGCTGGGAAAAAGCAGTCTTGATCGCATGAAGCGATCAGTCGGGTATTGGGCTAAGATGTCTCAGGAACCACACCAAAAAATTCAATAGCAGTGGGCCAAATGCGAGAAACATTGGGGGAAAATTAACAAAGCAATGAAGGATATCAGACTCCTTGAGTTCGAAAACCCCGACAACTTTGTCAACTTGTGCGACATAGTCGAATCGCATACCAAGCAAGATTTATTATGGTTCAAAGAGCTAACGAAGGTGACCGACACAACACCAAGACAAGTGCAAAGATTTATGGAACATTTGATTGGAGCTCGGACTATCCTACAGCAGTTGAACACCAATCTAATGAAGTATCGAGTGCATGTATTGGAGGTCAAAGGAATTTACGCGGCTCCGATGGAGTAGCACAGATTTCCATGGGCCCAAACTTGTGAGGAGTTGTTTATCAGTTGGTCGGAGTATGAGAAAAGTCACCCTTTCAAGTGATATCTTGAGTTGACTATTAAAGAAATTGTTAGAAGAGGATGCCATGTGGTGAATTTTGTTCTGTTTAAACTACACTTAGCCATTATTTTCAGTTGATTTTTATGTTATAAATAAGAACATCGACCAATTAGTTAAGGGTCGATGGTTGTTGCAATAAACACTTTTGTTTTGGTTTTTTCAAAAATTATTTCCGAGCTACCATTAATAGAGAAGTCCTTCTAGACCAAAGACAAAATTATTTTCATCAAATGCATGTGATTGGACATGGAGAAGAACTATTTCCTATCTCGTTTCATGAATGATGTTGTAATGAATAAGAGCTATTTAATCTATTGTCAAGTTATCTAGTGCAATATTTTTTTGTTCTTTACTTTAATGATGAAGATAAATTGTGGTGTTATTATGTGATGGATGATTAAGTAGGTGAATTATTTTGCTTGCCATTGCCTTATCGCATATGTGTTTTCTTCTGGTAATTACTTTCTCAAACAGTAATTGGATGCTCACATGGTTAATGTATTAGTATTAGGCATGTGGTATAAAATTGTCGTCTGCATGCTTGAGCAGTGGGTTATCCCAAGTTCAACCTCTTCCCCAGTAGTTAGAACTTAGTCTTGTTTTGTTGCCAAGTTGGTTTATGCCGACTTACATCTCATATCGGTCCCACCCAAGAGAAAATACAAAAAGAGATAGTCTGAACTGAAGGAAGAGCCTTCACAAGAAAACATAAAGCCCATCAATAAATTGGTCGGACCGCAAGATCTGGAAAATCATTCCACTATTAAACGTTGCAGGGTCTAATTGGCCCTCGGTGGCGGGTTTGGTTCCTGTTGTTGAATCAAGGGATTTAGGACCCATCAATAAAATTGGAGCTACAAGGAGGGCCAGAGAATGAATGGTTGGATATATATTTTACATAGTATTTCAAACAACCTATAGATTCAAAACAGCCCACATGCATGGCTAGTCATTCCCAAGACAGCCCAAACACACTGAGTACTCTTGAAACGAGTAACTCACCCTAGCCCGAGGAAAAATCTTTTCACCCTGAAATACCTTACGCTCTTCCTCACGAGGAATTAAATCAATTCAAAAGAATCACAAGAGCATACGCCCGACAGATCATTGTGTTGTCCTTAGCTCTGATACTTCCTCAAAGAAAAAAGATAATTAGGCACGTGGTCAATACTCCTGACGAAGTTTTCGTGCACACGGTAGAAGACTTAATAGATTTCGCAATCACCAAAATCCAAGATCCTCTTGATTTGATACCCAAAACGCCAGTTGGTGACGTCTCTGAACCAGACGATTTTTCGGAAGAGGAGGAGTTTAAATCGAAGTCTGAAGATATGGAAGGCAACAACCATAATGAAGAAAGTAGGAATCCACCTCTGAACAATCAACCATTCTTGGCCAGAGACGCTTTGGCCCTCCCAGGACCAGTGCATAACCTTCCCTAACATCCAGAGAAGTTACTTCCTAATTTCGATCCCGAAACCTCAGGATTGCCTGAAGATCATATCAAGAAATTTATACTAGCGATCAGGCTTATGAACATCCAACATGAAGATGTAGTTTGCAACATGTTCCCCTGCACTTTTGATAACTCAGCCTTCATATGGTATTTTAACTTACCAGTAGGATCCATAACTAGCTGGACAAAGTTTCAAAAAGATTTTATAGATAAATTTGTAGAAGAGACTACTACGCGAGCTCTGATGGCTAAGTTGTTTGCCGCCACCATGAGTTCGAAAGAGAAGGTTAAAGATTTCAATCAAATATTCACGACCATCTTAAACAAATTCATGCTTGAATCCAAACCAACTCAGGAGTTGCAAATCAAAGTATATGCTAATGCGCTCCCAGCTTCTATTTCCATGTTTGTGAAGAGGGTTGCCAAACGAACCTTAGCTGAGAATTTCGAAGAAGCTAAATCGATAGAATTCCATATGAAAGGGTTTAAAGAAGGCTAGGTCTCTTTAGTTAAGAAAAAATTTCAACCTCCTCCCAGGAGAGGACTCCTTTTGACTAGACCGCCAGGGAAACAAGCAAAACATACTCCCGACAAGGGTAATGGAGACATAGAAGATATACAACGCATGGTTAAGAAATTATCAAACGAGATCATAGACATGAAGAGAAACGAAGGGGAAAGAAACCAAAGCCAAAGGCCCTATAAGCCTTTCTTGAAAACGAACCCATCGTTCAAATCCATTGAACCTCCCCCAGCTAACTTGAATATTGATCTAGGGAATGTCGCATCTGATTCCTTTTGTACTTATCACCAGGAAAACCACTCTGAAAGAGACTTCCCTCAATGGGTGCATGGCATGAATTTGATGGCCAACTAGTTTTTAGACAAGGTTTCTCTAACAGAACAACCAAGAAGTTCGGTTATGAATGTTGCTGACCAGGAAGAGATTGACCCACCAGAAGATACAACCATGCTGATATGGGATCTTGACCTAATTATGCCTTCCGATGACCTATTTTAGGTTCAAGAACCACCCGCAAATATCTCAGTTGTGCAAACTAGAAGTAAAGGTCATCCTTTCTCAAAGGATCCTACTACCACTCAAACGTCAGGGTAAAAGTCAACTCTCGATCACCCGAAATCACCTTTTTCTCCCCGTAAGAACCCTATTATCATCCATACGTGAGAATTTCCCAAACTAGAGTAAAAAGTAGTTGAAGATCTGAAGAAGTTGAAAGCTAATATATCGATTATGAACATATGCAGAATCCCTCAGCAAAAGGATATCTTGCTACAAGCATTGAAATCAATAGAAAACCCTACGACAAGCAATGAGTAGCAAAGAAATCTAAATTCCACAGATCTAGTAAATAAACCAACTGTGAATGCCTGCTCAGAAGATAATAAGGAAAAACCTTTTGTTCCACCGTTTCTCTTAACGTTTGAAGTCTTCAACAAGAACCCCCATAATTGTTTGGTAGATTCAGGAGCATCTTCCAACGTTATTCCCTTGTCTATTTGCAAAAAATTAAATGTTGTTCCTCTCAAGAGCGATAAACATGTGATACAACTAGACAGAACCCGGGTCAAAGTCATGGGGGAACTCAGAGATGTAATGATTAGGATAGCGACACATCCTAAGTTTTTGCAAGTGATTGACATCATTGTAGTAGACAGCCCAGAGGTCTATGGGTTATTACTAAGTCAAGATTGGTCTGAGAAGTTAAATGGGTACTTTAGTACAGACTGGGCACACCTTTGGCTACCACTGAAGGGATACAAGAATATGATCAGAATCGATAGGGAGAGATACCTGAAACATACAGTCACTAATCTAGAAACCCTGAACAAACCCTCATCCACAGATTTCCCTGTGTTGGGTAATTATTCCTACGATTCCCACTTCAGGAACTTTTCTCCTCTCTTATCCAATGTCTCTCTCACTCAAAACTCTAAAATAGTTTTTCAAGAGAAGACGTCGATACCGACAGAAGACACCCTCTTATGTCAAGACCTTGTGCTAGAGATTATGGAACAAAAGATAGGGGAGCAGGAAAGTAATAAAAAAGAGGAAAATGGCGATCGTCATTCACAGATTTGGACCATATAATTTGATGGATCTAAATCGCAGGAAGGATCGGGGGCAGGGTGCATCCTCATTGATCCAAAAGGTAAACGTCATTTCATGTCCTGTAGACTAGAATTTGAATGCACCAATAACACCACCGAGTATGAAGTTCTAGTACAAGTGTTAAAGAAAGCCATAGACTTAAACGTCAAAGAATTGAAATTTTTCGGAGACTCGGAGATTATCGTTAGACAAGTAAGGAATACTATACATTGCAATTCCCCGCATCTAAAGAATTATCAGCAGGAAGTACATAGGTTAATAGAGCATTTTGAAGCTTTCAATATCACCACGATCCCCAGAACAAAGAATATCCTTGTTGATTCATTGGCCACAGGCTTCAAGGCTTTCACCTCTAGAAGATTATGAAGCCTCCTAATTCACTGTTGAACTACTCTACAAACCATCGGTGCCTAACAACATTTCTAATTGGAAGGTCTTTGAAGGGGATGAACAGATCATAAACTTCCTGACTAACCAAGACAATTTCAAAGATTTGGCCATTGATGATGAATTATTCCAAGAGAAATCGACAGAAACTGATCCTCGGACAGGCCAACCTATTGACAGATCAAAATCTCACACCATCTCGAAAGAGATAGCTAATTTGGAAAATCTGTTTGACCTGAAAGAACGATTTAGGGGGGCTAAAAATGCAAAGACCGGTAGCTCATGTCTCCTCCGTGAAACTATAAATCTCGGGACCCCAAAAAACCCAAAGAATGTGAATCTCGGCAAGACTATATCTAAAGAGGAAAGAAAGGCTTATCTCAAATTGTTCAGACAATATCAAGATGTCTTCGCATGGTCCTACCGATATCTGAAAACTTATGACACCCGTATCATTCAACACACTGTACCGTTAAAACCTGAGGTGAAACCCTTCCAACAGAAGCTCTGAAACTATCACCCATCCTTGAAACCTCTCATGTATTAGGAATTAAATAAACTTTTAGATGCCAAGATCATCTTCCAGGTTAGGCATTCCGCGTGGGTAGTAAATCTGGTTTCTGTGAGAAAAAAGTCTAGAGAAATTCGCTCATGCGTAGATTTTAGAAATCTTAACAAAGCTTCAAAAAAGGACAATTACCCAGTCCCGCCAATGGAGCAACTCCTGCAGACCGTGTCTAGCTCGGAGATTTTCTCTCTACTAGACGGTTTCTCAGGTTGCAACCAAGTCTTGGTTTAGGAGGAAGATCGTTTGAAAACTACCTTCCGAACCAAGTGGGGAACATTTGTTTATAAACGCATGTCTCTTGGGTTAATCAACGTGGGGGCGACCTTCCAAAGGGATATGGATGTAGCATTTCAGGGACTAATCAAAAAGTGTGTGGTAGTGTATCTAGATGACGTAACTGTGTATTCAAAGAATAGAGAAGAGCACATCCAACACTTAACTTAGATTTTCGAAAGGTGTAGGAGATATGGTATATCCTTAAATCCCAAGAAAACTATTTTCGACGTTGAGGAAGGTAAGATGCTAGGTCACATTATATCTCAAGCAGGCATTTGCATAGACCCAAAAAGGATAAAGGCCATAGCTCAACTCTCGTTGCCTCACAACAAGAAAGCTATGTAGTGTTTTTTCGGGCAAATCAGTTTCGTGAGGAAATTCACTCTCGATTTCGCGGAAACTATCAAACCCTTACAAAAGATGATTCGCAAAGATGTTGAATTTAAGTGGGATGATGAATGAAAGGATGCTTTCAGCAATATTAAAACTGCAAGATCCTAGGCCCCCATGTTACGAAGTCCTGATCTCAATAGGGATTTCTTCCTCTATACTTTCGCCTTCGACCAGTCGTTCGCTGCAGTATTGACTCAGAAGGATGATGAAAACAACGAGGTTCCGGTGTCGTTCATGAACACTAATATCCAGGGAACCGAACTTAATTATCTTGTTGTTGATAAACAGGCCTATGCAGTATATAAGGCAGTAAAGAACTTTAGGTCTTACATCCTCAAGAACCACACCAAAGTGATTGTGCCTCACCCTGCGGTTTGATCCTTGTTTACTCAGCAAGAGATGGGGGAAATAAGAGCGAACTAGATGGCAGTGGTCCAAGAATTTGATCTAGATATAAAACTTGCCAAACTAATTAAAGGGCAAGGGTTGTGCAAACTCACAGCCGAAGCCTGGAACCAAGTAAATGAAGATTCTGGATGGGAGAATTAAATGCCATTATGGTGTGATGAAGCTTCATACATTTCCCTAGGGCCAGAGTCTTGGTATGAGAATTTAACTTATCTCCTACACCATGGGACTTGTCCAGAAAATCTCAACCCTAGGGAAAGGAGAGCTCTCATGTTAAAGTCTACGCAATATCACCTCATAAACTTGGTACTATTTCGGATTAATTATGATGGGATACTCTTAAGATGTCTCGAACGTGCAGACGCAGACAAAGTTATGAAGGAGCTCCATGATGGCCCTGCCGGTGGACATTTCGCAGGAAACACCACCACTCATAAGATACTGAGAGTTGGCTATTATTGGCCCACCTTGTTCAAAGATGCCCACACCTATGCTAGGAATTGTAAAACTTGTCAAATAAGCGCTAGGAGGGAGAAGAGAGCAGCAGTCCCACTCCAACCAGTGACTGTCTCTAGGCCTTTTGAGCAATGGGGGTTGGATATCATAGGAAAAATTACACCCAGTTCTTCGAAACAACACAAGTATATACTTACTTCCACCGATTATTTCACGAAGTGGGCAGAGGCCATCCCTCTGACTCAGGTAAACGAGAAGGTGGTGATCCAATTCATAGAACAACAACTGATTACAAGGTTTGGTGTCCCTTCTGTTCTAGTTTTTGATAATGTAACTTATTTTTCTTCCACTCTATTGACACAATTTGCTCTAGACAAAGGAATCATAATTAGGTACTCTGCAAATTATTATCCACAGGGAAATGGGGTGGAAAAATCAACCAATAAAAACCTAGTGAGAATATTAAATAAGATGGTTGCGGACAACCAAAGGAATTGGCATAATCTACTCCATAACGCTCTGTGGGTCGATAGGGTCACACCCAAGAAAGCTATAGGAAATTCCCTATACTTTCTAGTTTACGGGCACGAAGCCATCCTCTCAAATGGGATTTGTCTTCCATCTCTTCAACTAGCCCAAGATTCCAGCGAGGAACCCCAATCGATCATACAACAAAGAATTGATACTCTGCTCATGCTAGAAGAAGAGAGAGAAAGGGCTAAGTCAAAATTTTCTATCTCACCAACGGAGAGTGAAAACATGGTTTGATAAGCATAAGGCTAAAGAGAAAAATTTTGAAGCAGAAGACTTAGTCCTAAAATGGGACAGAGCAAATGAGCCAAAAGTGAAGCATTCTAAGTTTCAGAATATGTGGCTTGGACCTTTTCCAGGTGGCTGAGAAGATTGGGGTAGGCACTTATCGGTTAAAGAATCTAAGGGGGGAACCTGACGCCCTCCCAATAAATGGCCAAGCCCTCAAACAATATTTCCAATAACAAATAAATAAATTGTTTTTGTTTTGTATGAGTGTTTTCATGATTGCAAAATGCATTTTTTGTTGTTTTCTTTTTCTTTCTGCATTTCTGTGCTTTTGAAAGTTGTGTTTAGCAAGACAATGGTTGACCTAAAATCATGCGACATAGTGAACTCTGTTCCAAACTCATCGCTCACATACAAACACAAGGAGCGTTGAGGAACTTGTGGTTGCTTTGAGGAGTCCTCTATCTAACCTGTGCAAATGAACAACTTCGGAGAAATGTCAAAAGTGTTTGCTTAGTGGTTTGGTAAGACCTTAAGGGAAAGAAGGAAAGTTGTAAAGGACTACATGAACCCTGAACACAAAGCTAGCAAAGGATCCACCTTAACCATCTCACTTTGCGAAATAAATAGACATCATCCTCTCCCACTCGCTCAGGGCATCATGCCGAAATAAAATTGATATTATCAAAAGAGTGAATAGTAGGAGAGGGTATGCAGATATCTCCACCGGGGCTATGGATGCTTGTTGGCAGTGGAGCAAGGTCTGTGATGTCGGGGTGACTTCGTTGAGGCTATGGACGCTCGCTGGCAGCGGAGCAACACCGAAGCAAGTGGATAAAGGTAACTAAAGGATCCTTGCCAAGTGAATGCTTTACTAGGATTTTGTAAAAAGGTTCATGAGTCAGGGTTACAGGAAACAAAGGAGGAATAAAGGTTAAAAAAACCCACGGGAAAGCCCGGAAGCATCAACCGAAGTATTTCAAATGTAAGGGTAAAAGACGCTCTGATTTAAAAAACCAGTAAGGTTCTCCACCAGCTTTTGTATCATCCGAGCATGAAGGAAGAACAAAGATTATGCGTTCGCCCAGTGAATCGCCATTTGTTGAGCACTCAACACACCCTAAAAAGCCCATGTCAAATTTTACTTTTTGGGTACCACCTGATTTTGTACTATCTAATTCGACCTCAGTATGAAGAATGTTCCCTTTGCTAATCATTTTGTTTTCCATTTAAGCCTTTCAAAGTTTGCTCGAGCATGCGAAAACCATTAACTTAAAAGACTAATATCTAAATTAGAGAATTGACAGTCAAAACTTTCCCCGACGTGCTTAAGGAATTCGACATCGGAAAGGATTAAGCGTGAAAGAAAGCGCTAGAGAGAACCAAGGTTGTCGAGTCCCGATCTTCGTCGATGTCGACAGACGCAAGATTTATTTCACGACAAGAATCACCAACAATATCGTTGATGACCGATCGCTTCGACATCAACGAACGACTAAAAGAGTAAGTGCTCACGAAGAATGAAATGATATCACCGATCGCCTACTTCCGAAACGTTTTCGGCATCGAAGGTTTTTGAGTATGATAACCCATAAAGGAACTATACGATGGAACTATCTCTAAGATCCGATCCCCGATAACTTCTAGCATCGACGAGTTTTTAGAAGGATAGCTCATGGAGAATGTGATAAGTCAACCCCCGATCGCCGACCCCGATACCTTTCGGCCTCGGCAATCCCAGGTTTATTTTGATGCACATCTTATGTTGAAAGACACGACTTTGACTGAGATATACGGTCAAACCCCTGTCCTCTATTGCCATCTCTCGTTTCCCGAGTGATCAGACATATGATCTAGTTTTCTCTGGAGTCGTTACTAGCTCCTAAGACCCACGTCGCACCCCGAACCAGTTTTATCACGTCAGCATCGTATGACAAAATTCCTCAGTGTCGAAAGTTTTCTCAGGAGGATACCGATGGAAACATACATAAGGATATCGTCGATTCCTGATCTGCCCACTAAGAAAACGATGCATTGGGACGTTTTAGCTCTAAGATACACTAGATATGACGCATTTAAAGGGCTAATTAATTCCAGAATCTCGCATTAGTTGCTAATTTGTGCGCGAATCAAAAGGACCGTTTGGACATGCTGATATAGTGCTTCTCCCTCCGTGCCTCCGCCGTCAACCCACGTAGAATTTATTTGCAGAGATTCTGGGGTAGATTGTTTTGAGTTTCACCCATTAGTCATATTAACTGGTTGATATGACTGGTAGGATCTCTCCCGTTATATTTTTTTGAGTCATTGTAAACAAGGTTATTCTGTGCATGAAAGTGTTCGAAACACCCAGAGGAGCGAGACGTGTAGAAATTATCTGAGGTCCTATGAGGCTGCCATCCAAGGTCTGTCCTTGACCTTAGTATGGCTCTAAGTTTCAACTGTATGGCGGTCTTCTTTTGTTGTTTTAGGACAGCAAACAGTCATCCCACTTTCTGCTCAATGTTTTATAGGTTAAGTGCTCTTTTAAGGTGCCCTTGCAAGTGTTTTCTTATCTCAATGTTAGCACTTGCAATATAACTTAAAACACATAACACTACCTCTAGATCTTGAACTTTAAAATGTTGATCTACAAGTAATGAAATACAATGGAACCTATATACATAGGAAGCTCCTCACAAGCCTTGCCATAAGATCCAGAGAAAGAAGTGCCCAAACTGTGGTGCACCCTCTCCCTTTGTTGCCCTCTGTACTGAACTGAGGCGTCCAAGCTCATCTGTGGCCCAATGAAGAAATCCCTCCACAGGAATGTCCTCTCCTATGCTGCCTTTCCATACAAACTGTCAGAGCTCGAATCCTCCAAGCAGATCTGCTACCAGGTAGCCTCCAGTCCTCTCAACTCATGCGCCCTCCTCCAAGCAGAAATGATCACAATAAATAAACTGAACCTGAAACTGAAAGTCTCTCTCCACAGAAACTAGCGCCCAAGCTCTCCTCTCC
>JZKD02S0345095.1:142521-163185 GCA_000966675.3 Picea glauca | reverse complement strand
GTCAAAGTGAAATTAGAATCATAAAGTAAAGTATGAGGGTAATAGTCTTCCCCCTTTGTGCTTAGAGACTCATAAGCACATGGGGACCACTTTCCAAGGTATCCAAATCTTAACAAGACGAGCAGTCCGAGGATAGCTTCCAAGGTCCAGTGAGTATTAAACAATAGTTTAGAAAGCGTTACAGGTATGTATCGGTCTATGGATGTTTTATGATTCATTTCATACGTTTTTATCCAATGTTACTATGTACACTTGCCTAAAGGATCATTTTCGGTTCCAAGAATGATGCCTCGAAGAAACCCACCACTAGGAAATATCCAAGAGCACCAAAGCTACAAGAACCAAAGGTGGGAGAAGGTTCCTCCTCAGCGGTTGCAAGACAATTCAAATTTGCTCCAAATCCGGTGCCCGTCATCAAAACAGCCACCAAGAAAGCTTTTGTTCAACCCCCGGCCTTTGGAGACACAGAGGCGGACATTGGGACCAAGACAGTATTCCCGCACTGGGAAGAAATTTTCAAGAAAATCAAGCGGGAGGAATTCCCCGAATATACCCCGCACAACTATCTTGATACGAGAAGACTCTATGATGAATTCCTCCCGAATGTCCGAAAGGCGTTCTGCACATAGTGGCGAGCAGGACTCTGGTATTCCCCTGCATCAAACTCCTCAAATGTCTTATCGATCACACTGACACACAAAGATGTTTGATTAATGACGAAAATGGCGAGTGTGTCGGGGTTTTCCTCCCAATGGAAGTTCAAAATTACTACAAGTTAGAGAGTCAGAGGAGCAGTTGAACACAGATTTTGTTTTGAGTTTCTATGAGAAAAATGACACCAGTAAGGTGATGGCTTCCTGGTGGAGAGAGGATAAAAAGTTCATGAATCGGACCTCCGGCTGGTACCCGACGACCAAACTAAGAGAGCCTTACATCTATCTAATGGACCTCCTCTGTCGATTGCATGGGGAGAAATACTGCTCCAGGTTTTCAGAGGCTTGGATGCCTCTAGCTTATACTGTAGCCATTTCCGGAATAGGTTTCAATTGGCATGAAATCATCTCCAAACAGCTGAGCACTTGCATACGACAAGCTCAGATGCCAAAAGAGGGGGAAATCCCTTCTTTTTACATGGCCTCTTATATATTGGATGTCATTTGTGCCAAGAACGTCTTTGTCATAATGAACTTAAGTTGGCATGCCTCCGAACTCCCCGTCCATGTATATTTCGACATCTTGCGGAAAAACAGGTAGAAGAAATCCTACTCTCGCATCTGTGATCAGTTTATCGCACATATTTATTTCTTGTTTTTCAAAAAAGAGTGCCCAAGGTTGTCGGATGCAGCCAAAAAGGTTGTATCAAAAGTTGGCCATTGGTATCTGGATGAGCATAATACTTACATCAGGGTTTTTTGCGCCACCGAAGCACCCCATCTGTTACCTGTATATGTCCCTGATCGACTAGTAGTAGGGGAAATATGTTATCATACCATCCTGCAATGTTATAATGCTGCTTTGGTAAAGGATAAGAAGCAGGCCTTCATACCCTATGGATTTCATATTGGTTCTACATGGTAAAGGACACCACGCAGGCCAAGCAAGAAGGGTTAAGCCAATTGGAGTTTCAATTCCAGACTGTTCATTTTCGCAAGCACGACCCCAAGGGTCTTGTCCTGAAGCATGCGTCACAGGTATCATCCTGTTGGCCATATTCCCATGACAGTTTTGAGGATGAGATCTTCATCGAAAATGCTCAAAGTTGGGATGAGGTGGTGGCAAGCATGGCTGACTCTAAAGCAACCAGGTTTAAGGCCATGAGTTGGGATGAGCAAGCAACAATCTTGGAACAATCGGCTCAAGAAATCCTCAGGGCCAGTGAAGAAAGGATAGCACCTGAATCAGTCGAAGCGATGGACGCTCCTCAAGAAGCCACTGAAACAACAGAGATTTCTTGGGTAACCCCGATATAGGACAAGAATTTCTCCGAGGCTCAGGATACATGGGAGAGAGGGGCACTCATGTATCAACAAGCCTAGCAGATAATGAATCAGATGCGGGATAACCCAGATCTCATCAGGTTGCCAAGGCTTTCGACCGATAGCCCAAAAGAAAGCCCAACGGGGCCAAGTGGCCCTGATTTCATGAACCTTGATAACATCAACGGGTCAGATGGCCCTGAATCCACATTTTCACTAGCTGTATCACCAGTAGAGGTAACGAATCAACTAGATATAGGTCGGTATCAGTAGAAACAAGCGTTCCTAATCCTTTAAGCGAGTTTATAAATATATATAGTGATGATGAAAGCCCGGAGGCATCTCGTGGGACCCCTATGCGTGTCCAAGAAGAAAACAGACCTAAGAAGGTTTCTTCTCCTGATCTTGAGGTCCAAACCCAAGAGGTCCCACAAAAGGAAATAGAAGTCGAAAGTGTTCCCAACACTAAGAGGCTCGATGCATCAGAAACCTGATCAGACAATCCGAAGGACAAGTCAGAACCGGATGAGCCAAAGGAAGGATCCCCACAAAAGGAAATTGGTGTTTCAACGGCCGATGAACAAGTATGGAGTCTTTTCCCAATGCCTCTATTCCGCTCAACACTCAAATCCCTGACAAGCTACAAACGGACGTTTGGCCTTCGGAGCATAACGAGAAAGTTCAAGAACCTTATCTTCAACAAGTATACACCACCGGAAATTTGGGAAACACACTCACATGGGGTGATCAGCAGATTCTTGAACCTGTGGACGAGGTAATCGATATTTATGCAATCTCCTACAATTGAAAGAGGAAGGCCATCGTCCAGAGAACTACAAGGAAAAGGAGGATCATGTTGGATCGCTCCATCCTCATCACTACAGAGGAAAACTTGATAAACACATAAAATGCCAGAACATCTGAGCTCCTCGGCGTGGGGATGGTGCTCTCGGATGCCACCCTGGACAGAGCCAAGCGAGATGAAAAGGAGTTGGTTGTCGCCCTGAAGGAACTAGGAAATTTGTGCCACCTGGCTTAATACTATCAGGGCACCACTCAGATTATGGTATACTTGAGAAGCGAGTTCGAAGAAGCTTACAGCCAATTCAAAAAAGAGAGGCAACTTTCTACTACAAAGATAGTTGAGCTCCAGGAAGACACTCTCATGGCACTCACAACGTGCAAGGATATGGAGCGGTGGCATGAAATGGCGCGGCAAGCCGTGGAGAGGCTCGAATACATTGATGTAGTTCAACAGGGTTGGGATAAAGAAGAACACGGCATCCAGGTGCTGGGCAAAAGCAGTCTTGATCGCATGAAGCAATCAGACGGGTATTGGGCTAAGATGTCTCAGGAACCACACCGAAAAATTCAAGAGAAATGGGGAAAATGTGAGAAACATTGGGGGGGAATTAACAAAGCAATGAAGGATATCGATCTCCCCGAGTTTGGCAACCCCAACAACTTCGTCGATTTGTGCGACATAGTCGAATCGAATACCAAGCAAGATTTATTATGGGTCAAAGAGCTAGCATAGGTGATCGAAAAAATGACAAGGAGAGTGCAAAGATTTATGGAACATCCGATTAGAGCTCGGACTGTGCTACAACAGTTAAACACTAGTCTAGTGAAGTATCGAGCGCATGCAGTGGAGGTCAGAGGAATTTATGAGGCTCTGATGGAGCAGCACAGATGTCCATGGGCCCAAACTTGCAAGGAGTTGTTTATCAGTGGGTCGGAGTATGAGAAAAGTCACCCTTTCAAGTGATATCTTGAGTTGAATATTAAAGAAACTGTTAGAAGAGGATGCCACGTGGCGAATTTTGTTTTGTTTAAACTACACTTAGTTGTTATTTTTAGTTGATTTTTATGTTATAAATAATAACATCGACCAATTAGTTAAGGGTCAATGGTTGTTGCAAGAAACTCTTATGTTTTGGTTTTGTCAAGAATTATTTTCGAGCTACCATTAACGGAGAAGTCCTTCTGGACCAGAGACAAAATTATTTTCATCAAATGCGTGTGATTGGACATGGAGAAGAACTATTTCCTATCTCATTTCATGAATGATGTTGTAATGAGTAAGAGCGATTTAATCTATTGTCAAGTTATCTGGTGCATTATTTTGTTGTTCTTTACTTTAATGATGAAGATGAATCGTGGTGTTATTATGTGATGGATGATTAAGTAGGTGAATTATATTGCTTTCCATTTCCTTATCGCATATTTGTTTTCTTTCTCGTAATTAGTTTCTCAGACAGTAATTGGATTCTCACATGGTTAATGTATTAGTACTAGTCCTATGGTATAAAATTGTCGTGTGCATGCTTGAGCAGTGGGTTATCCCAAGTTTAGCCTCTTCCCCAGTAGTTAGAACTTAGTTCTATTTTGTTTCCAAGTTGGTTTATGTCGACTTACATCTCATATCGTTCCAACCAAGAGAAAATACAAAAAGAGATAGTTTGAACTGAAGGAAGAGCCTTCACAAGAAAACATAAATCTCATCGATAAATTGGTCGGATCGCAAGATCTGGAGAACCATTCCACTATTAAACGTTGTAGAGTCTAATTGGGCCTTGATGGCGGGTTTGGTTCCTACTGTTGAATCAAGGGATTTAACCCATCAACAATACCAATCATACATCAACTACACATCAACTATGACTCATCAATATGTACCAACATCATCAAATATACACCTCATATATGTGCCAACCCATCAACTACTTGTCTCAACCATGTACCCAACATGTACTTCAACCATATACCAAATACATATATCTATATAACCATCAAAATTTATTTAACAATTCATCACTATATCCATAAACTCAATACCATAAACCATTACATCAAATCATGTGCCACAACCTCATTGTTATACAATCTCTATCTCTAACATACCTCAACCAAAATCCCTCATCGATTTCATCATCCAAATCTGATTTGTAACTCTGTAATAGACCTGGTGTATATGATCACATACCTGCAAACCTTCCTTAGCTTTAACAACAAGAGACTAGCATTTTCATCAAACTTTACTTTAGTCTCACATGACTCATTTTGGATTAGTCAACAACCTTAACTATAAATAGTCATAACTATGTACCTGTAATGAATAAAGATTTGAAAATAGTACACAATGTTCTTCAGTTTCTTTTATGTAATTCCTCCATATTTCGCTACTTGGAACCTACCAGAAAAGGGGTTATAGCAAAAATGACATACCTTGTTGAATTCTAGATTATTCTACAGAGCTAACTTCTAGAGAATGCCCCGCACAGAATATTTGTTGCATGGATCTAAAAATGGTACTCAACATACTAAAACCTATACTCTAACCAATACATTTGGTCTTACTGAATTTGGATATGTAATGAAGAAGTTATGGCGTTTTTACTTAAAACACATGTTTTAGACTAGTTTCAGGACTAGCCACAAACCCTATTTTCCACGGAGTGTAACTCCAAAAATAAAACGACCCACAAGTTGAATTTTTTATCACATCTACTTGGATATGTTTCCTCAACATCCTCCATATTTCTCTATCTGAATCATTGTAGAAAAAAAATTATTGCGAAAATGGTGAGACGACCTGTAAATAACATACCTTAGAAAGCATCATCAAAATACTTTATCCTACCTTGAATTTTGGCCTTGTTTACTTCACCTTTCCTCTGAAATTGGCCTTAGATATCCTTTGGTTACCTCAGTCACTTGTAGATATTCAATATGCTCAAAAAGGGATACAAATGGGAGACCCTTGCTCTCTTATTTATACTCTCCAAGTAGCTTCCTCTAGAAGTATCCACTTAACCACCTTGACCACTTAGCAACTTTGTCCACTTAACCATTTTGTCCACTTAGCCACTTTTTCCACTTAACCAACTTTGTCCACTTAGCCACTTTGTCGACTTAACCAACTTTGTCCACTTAGCCACTTTGACTACTTTGTTATTTAAGTAATTTCTTTTTACTCAAAACTTCTTGTTGCAACTAACTTTTATATAATTATTCAATTCATAACTTCTTGTTGCAACCACTTTATTATTTAATTTATTTCTTGGTCAACCACTTTGACTATTCAATCTTATCATCACAACTACTTTACCATAATTACCAAACTCACAAATTCTTGTTGCAACTAATTTATTTTTAATTATTTTCTTAAGGCAACAACTATACCCATGATTAGCTCCTAGTTTCACCCACTTTGACTAGTCAACTTCTTCTAGGAGGTTCTAGAGTAATTTGACTTCTTTGACCTTCTAGAGGCTTCTAGATAACTCATGAGGGTTCTCCAACTTCACAAGACCATAACTCACTAACCCTGAGGAATTATGTGACATTCCACATATCACCAGAAATGGAATGACATGTACTATCCATATAGAATAGTCTTACCTGTAAATTCATTGATATTCATGCCCTTATACCTCAAACAAAATTGGGACCCTTACTCATACCTTTGTGCTACCAGAATTTTCTACCGGACTTTCTTCAAGGGTTGACATCAATCTACAATATCACTCTCCAATGGTTGACATCAATGACAACCAACAATCCATACCAATTGTCCATCAACCTAAGCCAATTGTCTGATAATGACATCTTGATCTACATGAAAACTTGGCACACCCATGTCACCCATGTGGAATAAGTTTTACAACTGCTAGTTAATCATCAACTCTTTCTCAAGAGGTCCAAATGTGCATTTGGTGTCTCTCAAGTAGAATATTTGATCCATATTTTTAGTCGTGATGATGTATGTGTGGACCTGAAGAAAATCGAAGCAATGAAGGATTGGGCACGACCCAAAACTCTTAAAACTTTAAGACGTTTTCTTAGTCTCATTGGTTCCTACAAAAATTTTGTCAAGAACTATTGTAAGATTGTAGCTCCGCTCACTGCCTTTCTTAAAAAAATACTTTCAATTGGAATGAAGTCGCGGGTCAGGCCTTATAAGATTTGAAGAATGTTATGTGTACCACCTCAATACTCTCTCTTCCATATTTCAATAAGACCTTTGTTTTGGAATGTGATGTGTCTCGTAAAGGCATCGTTGTAGTACGCATGCAAGAGGGAAGACCATTGGCCTTTACCAGCAAACAACTCTATGAGAGGCACTTGGGAAATACACTTATGAAAAAAAAAATGATGGTTATAATGCATGTTGTGGATATATAGCACCCATAGTTGTTGGGGCAACGTTTCCAGATTAAAACAAATCATTGTAGCCTAAAATACTTCCTATATCAAAGGATTTCATTCCCCGATCTACAGAAATGGGTCATCAAAATGTTGGGATATGATTATAATATAATTTATAAGAAGAGTAAGGAGAATGTGGTAGCATATGCTCTTTCTTAAAAATATGAAGAGGAAGGATCCATCTTTTCACTGTTCTTCATAGTAGTAGACTGGTTGAATGATGTCTGAAATGAATTATTCGTCCATCTTAAGATTTCTCGCCTGATCCAACAACTTCAATGGCACCCAATGCATATCAAGGCTACACTTGGCACAATGAAGAGATTTGATATCAAGGGAGTTTGTATTTGAACAAATAAATTGTCTTTAAATCGACAATGTTATATGAACTCCATGCTTCTCTAACAAACAATCATTCTAACTTTCTTAAAACATATGAAACGATCAAACATTCATTTTTTGGGGAAGGTGTGAAGAAGTACATCCTCAATTTTGTGGCAGAATGTGACCTTTGCCAAGGACATAAGGGAGAAATAGTCAAAACTCTTGGTGAACTACTACCTTTACCCATTCTGCTAGCTATATGGACTAGTGTTTCTGTGGACTTCATTGTGGGCTTACCCAAATCTTGCAATAAATATTTCATCATGGTTGTTGTTGATCACATTTCAAAATATGTTCATTTTTATGCTCTACAACAGCCCTTTAAAGCCTCCATGTGTTAGAATATGAGTGGATGTGCTTGTTTTACCATTGACAATATCACTATTGTCACCCAACAATAGGTCGAAGCCACCCTCGGAGCACCTTGACCTTGACAGAGAGAATAATCCCGGTAGCAATCCAATAGCCAAGCAAGGCTAATGCACCGAGCAAGAAGTAACCAAATCTTATCAGAGAGTCCAACCCAAAACTAGCACAGCACCTTCCCCAGGACTTGCGCACAAAACTGCTAGATTGCAGTGCGCAGAAGTGACTTTATGTAATTCTGAGAAGTGTGTCAAATGAGAGACTAGCACCCTGTATTTATAGTAATCCTGGCAAACTACCCAAGCCGACTTCTCATTCTGAGTACTAATTAATTCATATTAATTAACTCTCTTCAACCAACATCTCTTCTAGGGTTACTTTCATTTATTTTCTTTCTTCTAGAACATTCTAATTTTGTCAAAGGTCACAATGGAGGTTCATACCTCCCGAAGCTACCATAATATCAACACTCCCTCCTAGCTAGGGAGGTATAACTAATAATGGTCTCGAGCACAAACAGACCATTCAACTGGTAGTATCACGAGCACCATCATTTTTATCCACCTGGATAATCTCCATGACAATTGGTACAATATCAATTGATAAAACACAACTGTATTTATCTATTGTAGTACACAACAACTCAAACTGTGACACATAGTCACAAACAGTGGAACATATCCACCATAGTAGCATATCTCTATTGTTAGGAGACAAGTAGTCTCCATAACAATCATCTGATATCAACCTGCATAGAAAATATTGTTATGATATAAACTGCATCATCTGGGCCATTCTTTCACTCACATCTGTGAGATCTGAAAGAGTATCTGCCCTCAGAGTACAACATCAACGATGGGCTATCTGGACTATTATTCTCAAGAAAGGAAGAATGATTGTTCTGATTTTTGAGCCTGGACCATTCCTCACCCTGTGTCATTCCTCTGACACTAAACAAAGTGTAACCTAGAGAGAATGAATCTGCCCTAATGAATGTTTGTCCCTGATTGTTGAACCTAGACCATTCCCCACCCTGGGCCATTCCTCCAACACTAAACAAAGTGCATCCTGGAGAGAATGAATCCGCCCTAAGGAATGACTGTCCGGACCATTTCCTATGTTAACCACAAGAGGAAATGAATGTCCTGCACCAATCTCCAAAACAGACCATTCCTCGTGTTAACCACAATGAGAAATTGTTGACCGGCGAGGCGGGCCAGTCTTCTTGAGTAACCCTCAAGAAGAGAGACTACCCTAGACCACTCCCCATGTTAACCACAATGGGAAGTTGTTGTCTATGGTACATCAACAATCCATTGAACCATTTTCATTACGAAAATGACCATTCGATCTAGACCATTTTCCGAACTGGAAAATGTTTGTCTGTCAGAAATCTCAATCAACTTTCCGAACTGGAAAGAATCTACCCAAGCTGGACTATTTTTCAATCTTGAAAATTAATGTCCTCAATTCAATAATATGTCAGTGCTCCCTCGCAACCTAGAGAGTCATTTCTTCCCTTTCAACTAAGGGAGTTATTTCCACGATCCCCATCTTGTCTCGAAAATATGCAAACTTTATTCTGGATAGAGGCTTTGTCAGGATATTTGTTGTCTGCTCATTTGTGGGGATATACTAAAGATTTACTTCTCCTTCCTGGACTTTATCTCGATTAAAGTAGTATTTGATCTCAATATGTTTCGACCTTTCATGAAACACTGGGTGTTCTGATAGTCTTATACAACTCTGATTGTCACAATGTATTATGGTCGAATCTGGAATCTGATCAAATAAATTGGAGATTAGCTTCCTCAACCATATTGCTTATGTGCATGCTTCACATGTTGCGATATATTCTGCTTCTGCTGTGCTGAGTGCGACATACTTATGTTTCCTGCTGCTCCAAGATATCATAGCGGAGCCCAAGATGAAACACATTCCTAAAGTACTATTTATGTCTTCTACACTTCCTGCCTAATCTGAATATGTAAATCCATGAAGTTGTATATCATTGGATGCGGTATATCTTAAGCCATAGTTTATTGTCCCACAAATATATCTTAGGACATGCTTTGCAGCTATCCAATGCTCATGTCTAGGTTCCACCTGGAAATGGCTTAGTGTATTCGTGGCAAAGCAAATGTCTGGTCGAGTATTTACCAAATACATCAATGACCCAATCAATTGTCGATATAGTGATGAATCCATTGGATCAGAATCTGGATATTTTATTTTTCTTATATCTATAGTCATAGGAGTGTCCATGGATTTGTAATCCATCATTCCAAACTTATGAAGAATCTTTATTGTGTACTTTCCTTGTCCAAGGAATACTTCACCACGCTTCTTCCATACTTATAGTCCCAAGTAATAATGCATGAGACCTAGATCTTTCATATCAAATTTAGAAGCTAGTTCCTTTTTGCACTGGATGATGAGAGACTCTTCACCTATTATGAATATATCCTCAACATATAGTAGTAGAATTACAGGTGCATTGTCACGACTTTGTAGTAAAGGTTTGGATCTGCATGACTTTTGGAGAAACCAAGTCTCGTTAGATAGTTGTCCATTCTGGCATACCAAGCCCTTGGAGCTTTCTTGAGTCCATATAGAGCTTTCTTTAATCTACACACGTGAGTGTCTCTGGAATGTACTTCAAACCCTTGAGGTTGTTTAATATATACTTCTTCTTCGATTGCTCCATTGAGGAAAGTTGTCTTTACATCCATCTGATGTAAGTTCCATCCCTTGGAAGCAGCAAGAGATATGATAGCTCTAATGGAAGTATATATAGAAACCGGAGCAAAAGTTTCGTCGTAATCTTCTCCCTCCTTCTAGGTGAACCCTCTAGCTACGAACCTTGCTTTATATTTATCCACGCTTATGTTTGTTGCATGTTTGATCTTATATACCCACTTTGAAGTTACCATTGATTTTTCTTTAGGTCTAGGTACAATTTCCTATACATCATTTTTCATAATGGATTGGTGTTCTTCTGTCATAGCTTCTTTCCATTGTTTCTTTTGAACTGCTTCTTCAAATGTGGTAGGTTCTTCATCTAGAAGCTTTGTCATATATGTTACATAGCTTGAGAATCTTTTAGGCTTCTTACTTTTTCTGAATGTTCCTTCTGAGACCTTGAGTCTTTCTGCGTCTTGTAAGGTAGCTTCAAGCCAAGGTGGTTGTTTCTTGGTCTTAGGTACGGTGTCTGAATCAATGGTCTCACATGGTTCCATAGGATTATCAGGTTGTTCATTTTCGTCATTTTGGTTTTCTGTGATTTCTTCAATAGGTTCTTCATTCTCTTCTTCTTCTATAGTTTCTTCTATGGATTTCTTGAAAGCCATCTTTTCATTGAATTTCATGTCTCTGCTGACTTCGATCTTATGTTGTTCCGGAATATAGATTCTATAAGCCTTGGATGAATCGCTATATCCCACGAATATGCCCTTCTTTTCCGGGGGTTTTAGTTTATTCCTTTTGTCCTTGGGAATGTGAGAGTAAATAGGACATCCAAAGATTCTTAGGTTTTCCACATTAGGTTTCTTGCCTGAGAAGGCTTCTTCTGGAGTCATGTCCTTCAATATGCGGTGATGAATTTTGTTTTGCACATATATTGTTGTCATGGCTGCTTCTCCCCATAAGAACATGGATAACCCTTGATCATTTAGTAGTGTTTTTATTGTTTCTTCGATAGATCTGTTCTTCCTTTGTACTACACCATTTTGTTGAGGATTATGAGGAACAGTCAGCTCCCTCCTAATCCTTGTCGATTTGCAGAATGCAATGAATTCCTTTGAGGTGCATTCTCCTCCATTATCTGTTCTTAAGGTCTTGATCTTCTTGTTTGTGAGGTTCTCTATCTCTGCTTTGAATTATTGAAACTTGTTGAATACTTCGTCTTTTTTCTTCAGTAGATATAACCAAGTCTTTCTTGAATAATCATCTATGAATATTACGTAGTAAAGAGATCCTCCTAGAGATTTGACTGGCATCGGACCGTAAACATCTGAGTGTATCAGATCTAGAATCAACGTAGATCTGTTGTTGCTGCTTGGGAATGGTTTCTTAATATTCTTCCTAAGAGCACATCCTTTGCAAATTCCTTCATGTGTAAACTGCAATTATGGTATTCCTTCAACCATCCTTTTGAGAAAAGGTAATGCTTGATAATTAATATGAGTGTACCTTCTATGCCAAAGTTCATTGGGATTGACTTCGTTATGTACGAGAGATTCTTCATTTTGTTCCGGTAGTCTATATAGATTTCCTTCACGACTTCCAGTAACCCTAGCATTCTCTATGCTGGAGTCTTTATGCCAAGATAACACTTTTCCATCTACGAAAGCTATTATGTTTCCTTTGTCTTCTAGGCAAGATATGGATACAAGATTCTTTTCTAAACCAGGTACATATAAAACATTGCTTAAATGAACATTGTTACTTGTTTTCAACTTGATGGAGGCTTGTCCAAATCCTTCGACTGGGTAGGTACTTTTGTCTCCAAGCTCTACCTTGTATGATGTCTTCTTCTCATTTAGATTTGAGAGTCTGGCTTGATCTCCCATCATGTGCCTAGAAGCTCCACTATCGATTATCCACATGTCATCTTCAATCGTTCCATTGAGTGTTGAGTAGTGTAGAAGACTGATCTTTTCACTCATGTCTTTGGTTGACTGGTAGTTGGTCATGCCTTGATCCAAAACTTCAACTCTGACATTTCTGTCTTCTGAGAAAGCCAAAAGGTGCGTTGAACTAGGGCACATTTGAATATATTCTCCTTGAGCGAGATGCTCCATCACAAGGTGTCGGATCTGGGATTTAAGGTTTCTGCAACTGCTCCTGCTAGTAACCCTAGCGGTAGTATCTTGGAAGTTTCTCCTGCTAGTAACCCTAGCGGTAGTTCCTCAGCGAGCTTAGTATCCTAATGGCTATGCTTCCTTCCAGCAATTAGACTGAATGAAGGAGGTGTGGGCCCGTAACCTGTTAGAATATGAGTGGATGTGCTCATTTTACCATTGACAATATCACTATTGTCACCCAACCATAGGTCGAAGCCACCCTCCAAGCACCTTTACCTTGACAGAGAGAAGAATCCAGGTAGCAATCCAATAGCCAAGCAAGGCTAATGCACCAAGCAAGAAGTAACCAAATTTGATCAGAGAGTCCAACCCAAAACTGGCGCAGCACCTTCTCCAGGACTTGCGCACAAAACTGCTAGACTGTAGTGCGCAGAAGTGACTTTCTGTAATTCTGAGAAGTGTGTCAAATGAGAGACTAACGCCCTATATTTATAGTAATCCTGGCAAACTACCTGGGCCGACTTCTCATTCTGGGTACTAATTAATTCATATTAATTAACTCTCTTTAGTTGACATCTCTTCTAGGGTTACTTTCATTTGTTTTCTTTCTTCCGAAACATTCTAATCTTGTCAAAGGTCACAATGGAGGTTCATACCTCCTGAAGCTACCATAATATCAACACCATGGTCACTCAAATCTTCATGGATAATATTTTTAAACTCCATTGTCTGTCGCAATCTATTGTGACATATTGAGACCCCACTTTCATTAGCAATTTCTCGAAAGAATTGTTTCGGCTTCAAAGCACTCAATTACATTGTAGCATTGCTTATCACCCCAAAATTGATGGTCATAATGAAGCTATCAACAAGTGTTTGGAAGCATATTTGAGGTGCTTTACTTCAAAACAACAATCCCAATGGGTTCAGTGGCTACCCCTAGTAGAATGGTGGTATAATACAATTTATCTTGGTGCCACTCAAATGACTTCCTTTGAGGTGATCTATGGCCAAAAGGCCATGTTATCACAAGATTTGTACTCATGCAAAGCCCTCCACAAGATCTCAATATTGTGTAACAATTGGAAGTGTCTACCATTATCACCTAAGTAGAGACTTCCCTCATTTTAGTAATGGAATGAGGTCCACCACAAGGGAGGCTTCCCTGGTGACCTCAAGGGATTAAATATCAAGACTAGTCGAGCCTATAGACCCCTATCTTGGTCACCTGAAGGTTAGCTCTAGGTCTAGGAGAGGAAATAAAGGTAACGAGGTAATTATTTCACATGATGACACAATAAACAATTTGAAACATAATATAGACAATTACCAAGTTATAAATCTCAAAGATGATATCTTAGACACTAGATAATCAATAAATGCAATGGTTATTGAAAATTACAATAGTAAACAAGTTTACAACAACAATTAATGTTTTTTAACAACATAAATAAATAGTACTCATAAATGCAACAATTTAGAATGAAAAAATGCCTTTAACATGTACAATATTATCTAATTGCTAGAAGTCATTTATGAGTATCCTAAGCCACTTTTCCAAGTGTGTATGCAACAATTTAATGTAAAAATCAATGGTTGTAACAAAATTTTGTAACAACATCAATAAAAAACATTTGTTTGCTAAAATATGGGTTAGGGAAGTTAATAGGAATGTTGAGAGAGATAGAATACTAATTCTAAATGTAATTTTCACCACAAGAATAAATTTAGACTAATGTCATTGTCTTTTAGGGCTTATTGAGTCAAACATGCAATACCTTGAAGATTGAACTAGATGATAAAGAAGAATGAGGTCTAAACCCTAAGGTGAAAACCCTCTTGGGCCTTAGGATTAGACCTCTAATAAAATGATACCTAGGGTGCAAACACTCTTGGGCCCTAGTCCTCGTTTTCTCTCTTCTAGATAAGCTAGGTCAAGGATCAAAGACATGCTTAAAACCATAAGGTGCAAACACACTTAGGCCTTAGGTTCTCAATCCTAGCTAAGAATGCTTTCACAAACCTGGAAAACAAAAGCATATGAAGGAGAGAAACACTTATGTCTCCTTCCTAGGGTTTCACCAAGACAAAGTAACATGCAACAAAAAAACCCTAGTTGCAACAATACATCATCCAAGAAATCAAATAACATCCACAAAGATCCTCCTCCAAAGATAGTGCATGAGATCCAAGAGACAAGAGAGAGAATAGTGAACTTTTCTAAAGTTGCCCCACTACAAATGAGTGAGGAAGTGATGATGAAAATGAATGGAGTTCTAGCCTTATAAATAAGGAAACTCTAGCACTCCAAAAGTCACAAAATTGAAAAGCCATGTCTCGTAAGTGGGGTTGACCCCTTATAATTTCCTTTACAAATGATAAATAATATCAAAATAATACAAAAAATCCCTCCTAGGTCACACGTGTGGTGACGTCATGCTCCAAGAGGGTGTGTCAGAGCCTCCCAAGGCCATGTGTCATCATCTCATGGTGAAGTCATGGAAAAAGGTGCATCTCCTCGTATATGGTCATGTCACATCATCAATGGTGACCCAAGTGGCCATCAAGCCCCATCATCGACAAACCCCTAAAATGTGACATCACCATCAATAGAGGGCCAATGTCTAAGGTGTAGAGCACTGCATCCAATGTGGAGATGGGTGTATCTCATCTCTGCAAGGTATCCAATTGTCCACTGGTGCAATGTCATCAATCCAATGAATAATAATTCTTAGTGTACACTACCCAGCATGGTACCAGCATGTGGGCCTTTAGCCCATCTATGTGCCACCATGACCAAATCTATCAAAATCAAGCCCATCTACACATAGGCCATGGTTTCAAAGATGTGAGAGCCATTTTCTGAATGTATCAATTCACTGGGTGACTCACTGCTATGCATCACACATGCCATATCATGCAATAAAGGCACAACATCCTAGGTTAAATCTTGGGGCATCCTTCAAAGAACCATGTCAAGGGAATCTAAATCAAAATAGAATATAAAATCAAGTAAACCAATGTTCATAAGATATAACAATCCTTAAATCATGTAAAGTAAGTTATTACTTAATATATAAGCCACATGAACAATTCACTTAAGTATCCCTTTAAAATATCACACCAACTCAGGACTTTATGTAAGTTGGAAAGTTTGAATATGGGAGGGCCTTCATTGGACCCTATTAGGTGTTCCAACCAGAATAGTGAAAGAAAATACCCAAGTAGAGGGATATGTCCTAAGGGAAACTATGAAAGAAAAGAACCCTTCAAGAGTAAGTGTGATAGTGGTATGTGTTGGGCTTACTTCATGGCTTATGGTGTCATTGAGTCCATTTCTATGAGTGCCTTTGTGGAGGGTGTGCTTGATATTGTGTTACCACTTTCTAGGTGATACGTTTTTCCAAATCCCTTTATCTACCTTTTTATTTGTCCTCTTATCATATTTTCAAGTCCCCTTTTTAAGGTTTCAAGCTATAGAATTACTGCTTGGGACTGGGGAAAACGCGGAAAGGGTATATCTCAAGTTGGACTGACCTTTGAGAGTCCTTTCTTATTATTCCTTTCTTTATTTAACATCATTAGTTTATTCTTTTAGTGACAACTACGGTCAAGCTATGGGCCTTCATCCCCTCTTCTCATGAGAGAATGGACCATGACCCATTAGCAAAGTTTAGTACACTGCGACATGCTTGAGGATGGAAAGTGTTAAGTATAGTGGGGAATGAAACATTACTCTTAGAAGGGCCCCCCATTAGTACATCTTTTCCCTGGCCGAATAAATCATGGGACTAGGGCACATATGTTGGCCACCAAGGTGAAACAAGGCAACAAACATAACTTCTTGAGCCAGTGATCCATTATCCAACTTCAACCAATGATCCTCATCCACATGCCCAATAAATTAAGCGCAACACTTTGCATGAAAGGAGGACTAGCATACCTCATGGTGACGTTGGCTTACCATCTCCTATGCATTGATTTGATTGGATGTGATTATCTTGGTTGATTTGCAATAGAAAAGGAAATTTGAGGGGATTTGTTGGGATGTTATCTGTGGACATGTTAATCATCATCATGGTCAGGATCATTGTCTCCATTGCGGGCCATGAGACATGATCTCCTCTAGTTACCCCTAGGCATGGGGGAATAACATGCCCCCATCCATACTATCCTACTTTCTTGGAGTCTCTAAGATACAGGAGGTCAACAAAACCCTCACATCTTGGGCTAACATTCTATGCACTCTCAAGAATAATTTGGAAATTGCTCAAAATCAAATGAAGCAACAAGTTGCTCAACATCGTTCGAAACACAATTTTGAAGAAGGGGGGTAGGTGTTCCTTCATCTGAAGCTTTATAAGCAGACCTCCACCAAAGGAAACCACCACTAGAAGATTAGTCCAAATTTTATGGCTCCTATAAGGTCCTCAAACATATTGGGCCAATAGATTACAAATTGGAACTTCCAATCCACTCCAAAATTCATCAAATCTTTCATGTCTCTTGCTTAAAGAAAGTGGTCAAATCTAATTGTTGTATTCAAACTAGCCTTCCCAAACTAGATGAATAAGGTTCCATTCGGTTGCGGCTATAGACCATCCTCAACAAAAGAGAGTGTTGTCTCTGCTAGTATGCTACACATGATGTCTTGATACAATGGAAGGATACATCGTTCGAGGATGCCATGTTAGAACCAAAAAAGATCCTTCAACAACTACCTCATCTCTAGCCTCGAGGATATTGTTATCTTTTTAAGGGTGAGGGCATGTTGGGGTCCTACCCTAACCCTCTAAATAGATAGATAGGTTGCTATGTATGGACACCATTCCTAGTAAATAAGGCCCATGTAGTAGTGTGAATGCAATAATTGTAAGAAGGATTACTAGAAAGTTCCTTCTCTAGAATGTTCTTAGAAGGTAGATAGAACTATATAAAGAAGAGGAAACAATGCAATGAGATGCCTTGTGAAGTTTATTGTAATCATAGCTCTACTCCATTGGAGGTTTGTCCCTCAAAGAGGCAAGTGAACATCGCTTCCATCAATAAAGTTGTAACATTTTGTGGTATTTCAGCTCTTTATTTGGCTATTGTGATTGTGATTTGACATTTCTGCAATAAATCTAGGTGGAATCTATTATTTCTTCTCAGCATCGTTCAATTTACTAATAAAGAACACCACAAAGAGAGTCTCTCAAAGAAATATTTAGTCACTCTAAAATCTCATCTAATCTTCTTGCATTAGAATCATCTAGGTTAGATATTTCTAAAATGTGATTAATATATTTTTGTGCATTGGCTTTCTTGTGGAAATATTTTGTGTTTCTAGCCCCATATATTTTATCCAAGTGCTCATGGAATTTAGTCTCCAGATTTCCTCCTCATCTCTTTGTGCCTTAGCGGTGCCACATGTGTTGGTTTTTCTTGACTCAACTAATGATTATTGGTCTCGTCTTCTTCTCTCTTGGCTTAGATATCCATTAGTTTAGTCCTCCTCATCTCTTTGTGCCTTAGCAGTGCCACATGTGTTTATTTTTCTTGACTCAACCAATGATTATTGGTCTCTCCTTCTTCTCTCTTGGCTTAGATATCCATTAGTTTAGTCCTTAACTAGAGTTCTGAAGGAGGCTCAATGCCAAATATCTAGCTTACTTTTCATGTTCTTCAGTTTTTCTCCCCAAACATAAGAAGTGGACCCAAATACCTTGATCTCCCATGGTTGCTCAATGATGTGAGAGACCTCTTCACATAGAAACAAAAGGGGGTTAAAATATAACAATATTGAACGAAGATCTTCGTAAGGTTCGATTAGTAACTTGATGGGCTTATGGTCAGAAGCAACAGATGGGATGATAGAGGAGTACACTTGTTGGTTCCCAAGCAAGAAGAAGTTGTCCAAGAGGAACCTATCCAACCTCTCAACAATATGTCCTTTGCATCATCTTTTGTCACTCAAGGTAAATAGTTCATTCTTTGGTTTCACATCAAACAAGTCCCACTCCATAATGATATCGTCCAATAGTTCTCTACATGGATCTTAGATGAGAACTCCTCCTCACTTTTCTTACAATGAACTCAAAATTTATTTTTAATCTCCTAGTGTAATGGTGTTCCCTTGACAGAGGCCTTCCCTAAAAGTCTTTAAGGACTTTAAACATATTTTCTTATCCATCTAATGACTCAATGCACATATATACTTTAAACATTTGAATAGGGAGCTACCCACCAAATCGTAATAAATCCAAGACTTTTCAAGTTCCCAACTATCCAATAAGAGAATTGCCAATCCCACAATGTCACTATACCTTTAGATGATCCTCTACCATTAATACTTATAGACTAGCATCCTTTCATAAGGAAGTCTTTTAACTCTTAGAGAGAGGAATGTACTCACTTTGCTTCTTGCAACAATACAACACTAAGCTTCTTTATTTTTCTTAAACTTCTCAAATTCTCCTATTTGTGTCTACTTCATATCCCTCTACTATTCCAAGACAAGATTTTCAAGCTTTGCCTTAGGTTGGTTTGGGATCCAACCCAGTTTTATTTTGCATCGTTCGGTGAGGACCAATTGATCAGTTTTGTCTATTCTTGAAGAATCTCTTCATGTCTTTTTTGAATTTGTTGCTCTTGAGTTGTCGATTCTTTTCATGTGTCTCGTACTTGAAGTTGTTCATTGTTTTTCCTACTTCAGGCCCCCAAGGTTAGATTGATGGTTCCTTCTTTTCTTGGTAAGTCCCTTTTTTATTTGTTGAGGTAACTTCTTCCACTACCCACACACATAGACTTCCAAGTGGTAGATTAACTTATTGTCTAGTCGAGTTGGGTTCTCGAGCATGTGGATCTAGAATTGGGAGAGGCTCCTCATTTTGTTGGTTCATTAACATTGAATTCTCTTTGCCTGCTTTTGTGCCAACTCTAGAGCCTCAAATATATTTTTTAACTAAAACATTGAACGTCATCCATTAAGAGGAGAGTTTAGTAGCCATTTTCTTATATGAATCTATTTGATTCTATTGAGGAGTTTCTTTCTTATCCTTAACCATATGGAAGGCCTCGGGGTCCTCTAAGTTTGCATGTCAGTCATTATTCATTGAGATTTTATTACAATATTTAACAAATTCATTGTATTCATGACATTTATTACATTTAAATGATAGTTGGTCATAATCCAATGCTTATTCATGCACCCATCCCTCAAGATTGAGATTATTGCCTCACAGAGTCCCCTATCTGAATTGACTTCCACGCATATTTGGACACATGCATTTCCCTTCTTTATGTGGCACCTAATCAATGTATTGCACCAATACATTTCTGAATGAAATGAGAGATTGGTCATCCCAAAAAGTCAACAATAAGTTAGGTAGTTTTACCCATACCAATACAGTCTTTGACACATCTTCCTCTAGATAAAAATCAAGAGTCTTGACAAAGGGACAGAGCTCAAAAAGTATTATGAAAATGCTTTGTTATGGAAGTAGTAAGGGGAGGCTCATCTAATAGATTTAGGAATATGTGTTGTCTAACTGTTCTAAGATTTTCCCTCCTCGTCGAAATCCAACAACATAAACTTGCACAAAATCATAACTTTATGTTGTTTAAATTGCATTTATGAATGCATAAATGGATCCAGCGTCCTGAAAAACCTCCGGAGCACTCGGATTATACAGATTTAACCACTCAAATATGCAGATCCAACAATATCTCACCGGATTTCAGGCAATTATCCCCATAAAGTATGCCCAGAAAAGGGCAAAACATAGCACATTTAGACTATGACTTTAGGAATAAGCATCGAAAGTGAAGTGACTAATAAATAGTTGATTTCCCTCCATTATCAAAAGAGTTGAACACATGTTCCATAAACAAAAATTGATATAAATAAATATTGATAGGTAGCAAAACCTATCATAACTAAG
>JZKD02S0345095.1:114181-128612 GCA_000966675.3 Picea glauca | reverse complement strand
CACCCGGCCTGAGCCACACCAACCCTTAACATGGTTGGATTTTTTGTCCCCGCAGGTTTCGAACCGGTGACTTTAACATCACAGAGTGGCTTAACAACACACTCCGTCACCGACTGTCCTACACCTCGGGGACTATTATTATTATTAATATTAATATTAATAATCTTTTACATTTAATATTAAACATATTACAGTGGGGCCGACCTCTACCCTTTACATAACAATTAGGGTTACAGGTGGGTCTAACTCTTGAATAGTATACATCAAAGGATCTGATACACCCACTAGTTCTCATCCACTAGGGGCACATCCATAGGGATGTCATAGCTCTGATTAACTGCATTACACAGAAGAACCAGGTCTTCACACGTTCACATGTGCTCGTCCACATACACATCCACTCTACAGATCTGCTTTCCCACTGCCACCGATAGGAGAATCATCTGGAGTCTTCTTGTCAACTCTGTTGTTCAGAGGAGGCTAATACATCATCTTCATTTATTTTCTCATAACGATGCACCCAACACTTTGGGATTTCACACGTTCACCTTGTGCTCAGCCACAGGCATGTCCTAACTCAACAGATCGCTTTTCCATTGGATAATCATCTGGAGTTATTCTCAACTCTCTGAATGGAGGAGGTCATCTCTGCATTCCCATATCTGTCCCAGGAAGGAACCACGTACCCTTCTTAGGGGCTTTCTCTCGGGTTTGTAAGCTGAGAGAAAGACTTCTCATAGCTGCAATGATCCACACCTCACAAGTTTGTAAGCTGGAGAATGTCTCACATAGTTGCATTCATCAACACTTTTGTGGTATATTAAGCCATTCCAAGGCTTGAGGAGGCAATAGAATAATGACTTTAATGTTGATCGATACAACATAAAAATGCTCGATCCTAAAAAAAAACTCAAAACTAAAACTATGTTGAGCCATATGGACAAACTATGGGAGGAATTCAAACTGAGAATATATCAACATGGACAACAAAACTCAATGCACAATGTATATATTCATTCTTCTCGTGTATAAGGAATATATGGAGGAGCCACATGTTTTTATTAATGAGAATATGGAGGAGTCATTTGCAAACTATAACACCAATAAAATACCATAATAAAAGCAATCATAATGGTTATATGAAAAAAATAGAGTTTCATATTCTTTTGACTCTTTCTAAAGGGTCAAAAGTAGAACATAAGAGTAAGTCAAGATTTAGATGGGTTGTAGCCAAAGTGAATCAAAGCCAGGAAAAACTGAAAGTTAACCATGACCTAGGTAAGTTAAGTTAGGAGAAATTGAACTTATAATGTTCAAAATTAAATACTTGATGTAGAAGCCACTTAGGTATAGAAAGGTGTCAAGCAAAGTTGAACACAAAGTGGAGTAGCACCCAAGACTAGAGATGAGAGGATCCCATTGGCGTGGAGTATCTCCCAAGATTAGAGTTGAACAAAGAGAAAATCCCACTGGAGTGAAGCAACTCTCGGGGTTAGAGTGGAGTAGCCAAACATAGAGCCAAGCAAAGGCTAAGAGATTTTTCAGGATATTTATCATATCCTAAATGCAGAGCTTATGTGATCAAAAAAGGCAATTGGGGTGAAGCTAAACACAAAGTCAAGCTCGAGCTCAGATACTTTAACATACAAGAACTTCCTAAGAATTTATTTCCATAAATCAGAATGTTTCATTCTCGGTGTTGCATGTAGAGCTCATGTCATAATTTGTGATTATGACCCAACCAACACATAATTTATAGCATTAGGTAGAACCTTATCAAGGATGGGATGTGAAATTATTTTTGGATCATCTAATAATTATATAGATCGACTCCATTTTACCCGATAACACATAACGTAGGTGAAAATTGTACGTGGTGAGTTACAACAATGCATGGCTCTCGTATTTATACAAATATCACTATGAGATGTGAATTTTCATATGAAGCAAACCATTTATAAATATTTATTAACAATGCCTAATTATCTTAGTGCAGTAATTGTATTCTATTTTTTTATTTAGGGGTATGCTACAAGTCATCCCCTTTAAATGCTTTGTCCTCAAAGCATTGGAAAGATGAATTCTCTTGATTTGAATTCTTCATTCCACCTAGCAGCTTTGTCTTCTAGTATCATTCACCAATTGAGAAGGTCTTTATTTGCATCCGTTGAATTGATTGTTCCTTCCATGGATCTCAAGCTTTGTATCTTGAATTCCATTGTTGTGAATGATCTGATGGAAAATCTGGCAGAATCTGCATTGCATCTCGTTCAAAGGAGGCCAACTGATCTAAATATCATTGTACAAGGGACTTTGTTCTATGAGCATAGTAGGAAATTTTTTTATCCATATAGGATGTTGGGTATAAAGTTGATATTCTGAGTTTGTGAATCCATTAGAATCAATATTATTTTGTGCCAAAGGCATGTGAATAAGTTGCATTTCCAAGGAATCCATGTTGGCATGAACAATTATTGAAGAAGTAGAAGATGAGCAACCATTATCTTTATTTGAGGGCCTGAAATTAACATTCATACATAGCTTGGAGGTAGAAACCAATACATTATCTTGACCTCCATCATTGCTAACATGAGGAAGGAGCTTGTATCGTTAAGCCCAAAATCAAACATGTCCACGTTGACATGTCATTTACATTTCCATTATTGGCCTCACATATTTCATTGCCCATATTGTCAGTCGCAAGCTTAATATGAGCCTCCACTGGTGGAAATTGCAATGGTGATTGCTCTTGCTTGTCTTCAAACATGGAAGAAAAATAAATGTCATTAGGAACGATGTTGTTCTGGTCATGAGAATCCTCAAACCTTGGATTGTTGAAGTTGTTCAGAAATTGCATGTCTCCATCTAAGACTACTTCTGAAGTCATTTTTGAATGGAGTTGGACGTTTATAATTTGATACAAATTTGCATGTATGTAAGGAGATACACTAGGATATAGCCTCCAAGTTTGTGTAGACCTTCACAAAGGAAAGTCATAAAGTGGGAAGCCATTGTCTATGTTTTCAGTTGCTTCTAATTTGTTATTGGCAAGTTCATGAGGCTCTATAGATCTTGTTACTAAAGGTTCATGCTCTAAATCTTGAATCAATGTTCATATTATATTATCTTCATTCAACGCCAACTTCATTCTTTCTAGATAATTGGTTGTTTAAATTTCTTTCGTTATTGTTGCATGTAAATATTGGTTAAATAATTTGAGTTCGTGCTTTATCTAAGTGAATATGTTGTTGCCTTTGATGCATATCGTAGATATGCTTTTCATCTCATCCATTTATATGAAAAAGGGTTTCAAACTCAATGAAATCTTCAATATTAAACCACAATAGCTCTAATACCACTTAAAGGAGTCAATAACACATATACAAAGATTATATAAAAGTTGTATTGATCAATTCATAAGTAGTGAGTTACAACAAGGCATGGCTCTCATATTTATACAAATATGACTATGAGACGTGGCTTTTCATATGAAACCAATCATTTATAAATATTTATTAATTATACTTGGTTATCTTTTTTTTCCTTAAAAAAAAAATTATAATTTCATTTTTATATAACAAAATTATATTTTTCCAATATATTATAAACACATAACTAGTAGTCCCTTTGTAGGAAGAGCATATAAAGTATGTCCAATAGAACTTTCCTTATCAAGAAATAGTACAAAAAAAGTCTACTACAAAAAATAAAAATTAAATCAAAAACCTCATGGAAAGTCTACTAAAAAAATAAAAATTAAATAAAAAACCTCATGGAAAGTCTACTAAAAAAATAAAAATTAAATAAAAAACCTCATGAATATCCATCTAGCACGATAAAGAAAAATCTAACATTATACATTCCTTTTAATACTAAAATCAAGTGGATTGTTTAGTACATCTTAAAAACTGGATAAATGGATCATGAAAATACCTAGTGGATTGTCCTCCAAAATGGACGAGATCTTAACATCCAAATGCAACTCAAATTTTGAAAGGCCATCGACATTCATTCCTCTTTGTAAATATGATGAAAAGAAATGGAGTTACAAGTTATCCATGGAAGTTGTATCTCCTCGATGATATGTCTCACAATGGATTTGTGAGAGACATTTATTCCATTCATCCAATTAATCACCACAAACAAGTCACCAAAAATTTAAAGAATATGAACACCTTTTTCAGGAGCAAGCATTAACACAAGTTTTAAGTCATAAGGTCGGCCAAATTATTTATGCTCTTACCAAATTTAACTTTAAACTTATGAAATTGTCATCCTATGCCTAGTTATCCTAGTATACTTATCCTAATTTATTTAAGGGTATGTTATATTATATACTATAATAATCAAAGTAATTTAAATTTAATTCTTATATGCATTTTAAATATATTATAATCAAAGTAATTTAAATTTTAGGGGTAAGCTATATTATATACTATAATCAAAGTAATTTAAACTTAGTTCTTATATGCATTTTAAATATATTATAATCAAAGTAATTTAAATTTAATTCTTATATACATTTATTTAAAAGTATATTATTAAGCAAATTTTGAATATTTTAAAATATAATTTTATGTTTGTAACTTAAAAAAAAATAAAGATTTCTTATAGTTTAGATGAAAGAGAAGTTAAAATTATTTAGTTAATGTAATGTTTGTTTTGGATAATTTAGTAATACTATGTTTTGGATAATTTAGTAATACTATGTATTAATAATAAAATATACATTTAATCCATGTTGTCATTAGATTTTGAGAGAAGCCTAACTACATTAATAAAAAAAGGAGATAGTGGAACTGTTCAAAGACATATATTTCTCTCTTTGGGATACACTTTAGTATTAGAAAGAAAAAGATACATCGTATCAGCTATACCACCACTACTTAGAGTTTGTCCCATCCTAAGATAACAAGAAAAATAAAATAGAGTTACTATACTTTGAATAGCAAATGTTAATCCTCATATTTACTACTAGGATCCACATTGAAAAACAAAATGGGGGAGCGACTCCTTCCTAGGATGCCTTATATATCTCTACTTATGCTCTAGTAGATGCCTTGCCTCCTTTTGCCCCTCACTCCTTGCTTATTATTCGCAAATGGCATTTATCAATTTATCATGCTTATGGTCAAGTTGGTCTAGTTCATGGTTGAGTTGTTCCAGGTTGTTGAGAATTTCCTAACACTAAGTACCTTTCTCTTCAATGCCTTAAGCTATGAATGTCTTGGTGTGCCAATATAAATCCATCGTTTTTCAATACTTGGTGTCCCTGCTTCTAGACAATCTTGTGTTTGGAACCCAAGACATTGTTTCCTCATCAATTTGCTCACTCAAAGTATGACCTTGTTTCCCTCTAACCCTATTCTCAATGTGTTCCACGTCATGTTTGATAGAATTTGTAAAATGACAGTTATAAGTCTTGGTTGTTGCTTTTGCTTTTGAAAACGCCCTTGTCTTTTCGTGTTCCTTCCCAAAGTCCATAGGAGGCTTGCATTAGCTTGGCCTCCCACACCTTATACTCTAAATTTTTTCTTCCACTTGAGACTCTTCGATGTCCGCCATCTTTCTTATTCTCCAGGAAACCCACCAACCAACACCCACCACTTCCAAACTAAGAGCCCAATGAATGAAGTATGTAGACTGAGATTCAAGCCAAGCTACATTTCTAAGGCTTCACAATCTCAAGCTTGATATCCTACCAATACCATTCCTCTTCGTGATGCCTATCATTTATGTCATAAATCACCAAGTTAGTGGAGTTGTCCCAATGGGATATTGAGCGATAAATCTCCAAGTTACTAGAGTCTTGCTTTATGACAGACAGGTTGAGCCATCATGGCTTGAGGCTTCTTTGTATTCCCCCCATATGCCCACTAACTAATTACATTAGATTTGTATTGTTGGTACTTATCCTTAAAAAGACAAATAGTGTGATTACTCTCTTTCATCCCCGACATTCTGTACAAAAAAATAATAATATAAATAAAAATAAATAAAATTATAATATAAAAAAAAAAAATAATAATAAAATAAATCCATAAATTAAAATTAAAATTAAAATTATTAAAAATTTATAATAGGACAAATAAATTTGAACTTTACTTTTTAAGAAATTTAAATTAGATTTTTAAATTTTTTTCAATGTTTAAAAGATCTAAAATTATGATAAATAATCTATAAATAAATTAGGTTGATGTCATCTTTTATCAAGTTTATAACACCAAAGTCTTCACTGAATAATTTCATTTTTCCCGCAAGGGTTTGATTTAGTGGCCAGCGGACGTGTTGTTAAGGTGTTTGTGCTGCTAAGCAGGTCACGAGTTCAAGCCTCGACTTAACCGGAGGTCATGCTTATGGGTGGTGCGGTTCTCCCCAAGGGTTATAGTGGCAGCCGACGAGATTCGACCATGTGTCACGCGAGTACGATACTGTCATCGTTCTCGATTCCTCTAATTCACAAAGAAAAAAAAAACATTTTAAGTCTCATTATATTCCAAAACTAAATTGTCATTTTGTTTTGAGTTTTTCAATGTTTACCGTTTCAATGCTATCAGAGAGGGAGGAGGCTTGATCATATCTTATAAAAAAAAATAGTGTTGAAAATACAAATTTTGTTGTTGAATAGTATGTTATTCGGGTTCAAATTTCTTCACCTTAAAATGTGAAAAATCTTGTGTCTTACATTCAACATTCTTCAACTCAAAACACAAAAAATCCGGTGTCTCATGTTCAACGTTCTTCAACTCAAAACACAAAAAATCTTGTGTCTCACGTTCAACGCTCTTCAGCTGAAAACACAAAAAAAACCTTCAAATACGGATCTATTAATGTTGAGTCTTTGAGATCACAATGAAAATTCATTGATGCAAATTATATTAATTGTTGTTATCTAACTGTTTTATGTTTTCGCTTTTTTCACCGGAATTGGTTGACATAAATTTGGACAAAATCTCAATTTTATGTTGTTTAAATTGCATTTCTCAATGCATAAATGGATTCAACATGCTAGAAAACCCCTGGGGCATTTTGATTATACAATATTAGTCACTCAAATATGCAAAGCCAACCAATTCTCGTCGGATTACGAACAAAAGTAAACAAAAAATATGCCCTGAAAAAGGCCAAAACATAGAAGGCTTAAACTACGACAATGTGGAGACTGGTTATTTTCAGGACTCAAACTAAATAAAGGTTTTCTAAGTTTCAGTTTAGGATTTCTTTTAATGACTTTCTTATACTTGGGAAATAACCAAGAATGGTAAACAGTAGCATAATAACGATAAACAACAACAGAATAATGATAAACAACAACAGAATATTGATAAACAATAGCAGGATAATGATAACAACAACAACAAAATAATTATAACAACAACATAATACATACCTCCACTTGTAGGTTGGTTTATCTAGTCCCTTTTCTGTTTTTTCATGTTCTTGTAATTTCCCTTGTTCTTTCCCAGACTGAATATTAACCTACCGACCAGCTAAGAACAACCTCTCCGACTCCCTAGCTCTAGGAATCCTTGCAGTTTCCTAGCCCCCGAGCCCAAAATTCCCAGCAACACCAGTGCCCTGTGAGAGCTCCCCAAAACCACCCCTCCAATTTCCTTCTCCTCTCCCTCTTTTGCAATTCAGAAATCCTCAAACATAAATCATGGTCCCCTTCCAAGTTTTCCCCTTCTTTCTTATCATCCTCTCTCAAATCCCCCTAATTAATTCTCGACCACCTTATCCCTTCATTAATTCCCAACAACCTTATCCCCCCATTAATTACTTCACCCACCTTTTAATAATAAAATAATAAAGATTCATTAATATATTTTAATAATTAATAAAATTAATATTTATCATTCATGATAATTACATAGTTAATTAGGGTTGTTACATACACCCACCCTTCAAGAAACTTCATCTCGAAGTTAGAGTAATTTGCAATACAAGGGTAATGACACATGGTTCATACATCCACATCAAATAAACAACATTATCAATAAGCAAAACAAAAAAAAACTTATGCATACTAGTGTATATCTGCAAAAAATGCATGTGTAGCTAGCACATACAAGGCTCGCGCATGTACTAATGACAATAATGATCACACCTATAGTAATTCTTGTATGCACCCAATCCAATCAACAAGACCATTCATTTCATAAAAGATAGTAAACTATTTAAAATGTTCGCAAAATCCCTCAATTATAATAATTTAGCACAACAACGTTCATTTAGATAATTGTAGTTCAACTAAGCAATTATAAATATACATATTTACATATTCTCTTTTCAAAAAGGGAAAACAATAAATTCCACTATAAGGAAAAATCCCCATACACTCTCAACTATTTCTATTCATCCTTCCTCCCTAAATTACTTTCGTCTTCCAACCCTGTCCTTCCTCTGGTGGACTATCTTGGAGTGTCAACTATATTGACCTAACTCCAAATAGTACCCGTACGCGGAAGTGTCACTCTCTTGACCAAGCTTCCCCAACAGGCAACTGACAGTCATCATCACACGTCCAGGGGAGTGTGAGCTAACACCATCTTTCCATGACTCCAGGTTTCAAAGGATACACGGTGGGAAATGCCTCCACCCCTCCTAATAGGACTAGTGTCGACACCCTACCATGGAATATACAGTGGCACTGTGTTGCTAGGAATTTTGTCATCGTATATTCGGTTTTAGGTAGTCTCGCCACCTGAAAAACCTGCACTGGTCCATATATCATAGCAATGCATTTGAACTAGCATAATTTCACATATAAAGATTCATACCACATGGTTTCTCGGTCGATGTTCACGACATCAACTTTTATTATCATTATCCTTTGGCTATTTCATAGCCCATTGACCTGCATATTAGTTTATAGCACAAACTCATACATATCTATGCATTACAATACCATATGTGGAGCCTAGTTATTTACTAGTTGTGATTAAAGGGTTTCAGGGCAACATATCCATGTTTTTTTGGGTTGTTTATCGAACATATAGCATAATCATTCAGTTATGAGGATGGGTAAGCCCTAGGTTTCAGTTTTGAAACCTAGCTCTAATACCATATGTGGAGCTTGGTTATTTTCAGGACTCAAACTAAATAAAGGTTTTCTAACTTTCAGTTTAGGATTTCTTTTAATGACTTTCTTATACATGGAAACAACCAGGAATGATAAACAACAACATAATAACGATAAACAAAAGCAAAATAATGATAAACGACAACAAAATATTGATAAACAACAACATAATAATGATAACAACAACAGTAGGATAATGATAACAACAACATAATACATACCTCCACCTGTAGGTTGGTTTATCTAGTCCCTTTTCTGTCTGACCATGTTCTTGTTCTTGCCCAGACTGAATATTAACCTCCCAGCCAGCTAGGAACAACCTCTCCAACTCCCTAGCTCCAGGAATCCTTGCGGTTTCCTAGCCCCCAAGCCCAAAATTCCCAACAACACCAGTGCCCTATGAGAGCTCCCCAAAACCACCCCTCCAATTTCCTCCTCCTCTCTCTTTTTTGCAATTCAAAAATCCTCAAACAAAAATCATGATCCCCTTCCAAGTCCTCCCCTCCTTTCTTATCCTCCTCTCTCAAATCCCCCTCATTAATTCTCAACCACCTTATCCCCCCATTAATTCCCAACAACCTTATCCCCCCATTAATTACTTCATCCACCTTTTAATAATAAAATAATAAAGACTTATTAACATATTTTAATAATTAATAAAATTAGTATTTATCATTCATGATAATTACATAGTTAATTAGGGTTGTTACAGACAAATTAATTTTGATAAAAATGGCTCATCAACCAACATAATCACATGTTCCCTTCTCCTCTTCCACATTTCCCAAAGCATGATCACATTTTATTAGTCCCCACCTTCAGCGAGGGAATATAGCTTTCGCGCAAAATTCAACTATCGTTGACCGCCTATTAACCCATGTTTTTTGCAACATTACTTGGTGCATTTTGTATCTTTTTTACAAGTTTTCCCTATGTTGCTTATTATTTTTAACTAATTTGTCGAATTGACCGGTTGTGAGCTTTTGCATTTAATGTCTGACACTGCCATGTTGCAACGAAGCTGACATTGTCATCCTACAACAAAGCCGACATTGCTAGCTTTGACAATTCTGCCAGAACCCTATCCTCCTCGTCACTACCCCTCACCGCCTTGCCATCTCTTCATCCCCTGGCCAGTCCTTGGCTTTTCACTTGGTTCATTACATTCACCATGCGACCACATGGTAAGAGATCTGTGTGCATCTGTATTTTTGTATCTCCATATTAGTTAGCCTTTTTTTCAAAGCCAAAAGCTCCATGCTCAGCACATCACCTTCCAATGAAAGTTGAAAAAAATTCAAACGAGATCCAATGAGCCCCAAAGACAATGAAAGTTGCAAAAATTTCAAAGTCATGAACATTACCTGCACATACACTTGCTCTTGCTCCCTGGTGTAACTGACTTGGAGGAGGTTGGGTGAATTTTGACGCAGGCAACAACGGGGCGAAAGCATGGGAGCAATGATATTCATATAATTCTAGCTATTCAATGGCATGAGCAACAGAAGCATCGAAGCACCACCCTTTCTCCCAGCCAGTGCACCACCCTACTACTTGAAAAGGAAGATCATTTTAGAGTGGTCGGGCCTAGGAGTGAAAATCAATAATGAAAAGATGTATTGCTTTGTTACATATGGTAAATTGAGATCCATTTATGAATATGTTACTTTAGTTCTGTTTGAATCTTTTGGTAGTTGAACTATAACAGTTCCAAGCTTTAAAGGATTTAATAAGATAAAATTGATACCGAACCCTGGTTTTTACTTATTTACAAAAAATGAGCTTGAACCTGGAACTGTGTTGTTAACTAGATATCAGGAATGAGATAACAAGTGATTCAAACTCCAAACTATTTTCATGAATTTAACATTAACATTGAGATGCCAATAAAAATGCTTAAAAAAATGTTTACGTTGTTATTTCTCATTTTGGATTTCTTTCATGTGAAGTATTTTTTAGGTTCGATGGAATGTGGCTAGGACGAATAGACTCCATCAAACTTCTATGCTCCACTTCAGTAGAAAACTCCCTTTCTCCTAGCCAGCGCGTTGCCCTGCTACTTGAAAAGGAAGATCATTTTAGCCTGGCCAGGCCTAAGAATGAAAATCAATAATGAAAATAAGCTTGATGTGATATCTATTTTCACAGGGTTCGCATTCCTAAAATCTTTCTCTAGCCAAGATTTTAGCACTCAAACTGGAGGGATTCTTTGGCTATGATTCCTCAACTTGATTTAACCTAAATCTCCATAACAAAAATTTAGAGGACTTGCTATGTTTTGTATCCATTTGGAGAAAATAATTGAAGTTGAGGGAAGGCAACCTCTCTGCGGGTTTTATGCTTCAACGTTGATCTCAACAAAGGGGTGAGACCACTATGGAGAGGAAGATGAAGTACAATGAGTGAGCATTGGTGTCATCTTCCGTTGGGCCAATGGCTAAGTACACCTATGAATTTGTTCCCAATAAACCAGGGGGGAACCTTCAACCTGCCTTTTCTCTCTCAAACACAAACAAGCACACAGGTGGAGAACAATCTATACCCATTTTCTGCACCTTTGCTCAGACGAGAATCTATTCATCTTCGCCAACAGGGAAACCATTCTCCTGGACTACAAGAACAATATGGTGGTGAAGATGTATCTGAGGATGCTAGGGGATGACCCTAGAAACTACCCTTCCATAGGATCTTTTGTCATGCTTCCCCTCTCTGCTTTCGTCATATTTTAGAAGGTCGAAGTCCTCATCTGTCGAGGATTCCATGACAACAGTTTCGCTTCAGCACAAGCAGGTAACTACAATAGTGAATCCTACTATCTACAACTTTGAGTCTCAGACTATAATGATCTGGTCACGTTCCATGAAGCGACACCCAAAGCTGGTGGAGAGGCCCATAGAGGCTGGTGGAGAACGAGCAAAAGCATCTAGGCACATTCTATGAAGCAACACCAAAAGTTGGTGGAGAGGTCGGATGCTGGTGGAGCATGAGCAAAAACATCCAGGTGTATATATGCATGTGCATAGATTGCAACGTGTCAAAGGTCACACGTGATGGATGGTTATTAGAGCATATCACAACACATTTTTCATTATTATTTCTTTGATTTAAGCCTAGTTACATGCATTCTCGTTTTCGAGCAATTAAAATTCATTGAGTCTAAAAAGGTGTTGACTAGAGACCTAGAGTTTCCATCTATTGCTTAGTCTTCACATTTAGAATTTTAGGGGTCTTAATTTCATCTTGCCTTTAAAAAAAAATTCAATTACTACCTATAGGGCCCCATCGAATTCAAACCAAGACCTCTCAGTGACAAATTTTGACAAACTAATGACCCCCATCTTCAAATTAATTATAAAACTTGTCATGTTTTACACAATAGATATTTTTTTGTTTAAATTTAAGCAGAATTATCCACCCTATAGAGAAGAAGGAAAATATTAACTTTAAAAATAAAGGATTTGAATTACCTTGACAGACAATAGAGAAGCAGAGAGTCAAATGGCTTCATAGTCGTCCTGCTCAATTCCTTCAAGGGTATCCCACTCATCGTCGCTTGTCATAAAGTCTGCCATGGCAACCAACTTAATTTAGCAGATCCCTCTGTCTCTAGTGTCTAATGCGTTTCAAACGACGAAGAAGATGGTTCAACCTTGACGGCGTGAAGGCCGAATTGAGAAATTAGCAGTCTGACAGAGAGAGAAACGACAATAATATGATGATCCAACGCTATGCAAGATCCGAAAACGAGGATGATTAGCCATGCATTTTCACATCCAGGTTTTAACATAATTCTCCCAAATACTATGTGTTGAAAGCAATTTTCACTGACTTACTCCACCATTTCCAATTGCCTGAACTGTTCTACTCCTACTCTTTACACCACTATCGTTAATGTATCATTATGCACTAAGATTATCGAGAGTATTTCAACCTTTGATAAGGAAACTCTATACTAAAAGTTTTTGTACACTTATATAATACTTTAAAATTCACAAGCTCATGTGCAAGGATTCATGTTTCTGATTGCACACAAGATAACTGTAACTCTAACAAAAAGAAAATAATTGACCCGACCGTTGATAATACAATGCATACAAGTGGGTTACCATTAGGGTCTAACGATTATGAAAGTTAAACAAAGATATAAGTTCTATTGCAACATGTTAGACTTATTAATTAGACTCGACAGGGCAATCCCCGGCATTAACTAAAACAATCATCAACAAATGTAACATCAACAGTTAACCTATAATCACTCCCCTACTGAGAGTGGTAACAACAGATTGAAGCTGGAGGTTTAAGGCAGTTAGAGGTAACGACTCATCAGGGTTTAGATGCAAAGATGACAGACGTAGACACTAAGTTATTCCAGAATTATTGATTGGTCCATTGCTTGGATGGACAAGTGGTAATAATGGCCAAGGCTTATGCGGTGGAATACAAGGTTCGGCCATTAACATCTGAGTTTTCACATTAAAATTATAGTAATAGTTAACCACTTAAATTGGAGGTTCAAGTAGATGTTTATTTAAACCATTGACTAGGATTTCAAATTATCTGCATTATTTATTTAAGTGGAAGGAGTTAACCCTTTAATTAAAGTTCCAATATAAGCCAAGATTATTTTAGATTACACTGATTTTTGAGTTAACTGACTTTTATTTTAGGTTACGCAGGGGGCTACACCTCAACAACATCTAGTAAGATGGCTCGACTCGAAGTAAGTGTTATTCCAGTCTCGTTGTCATGGACTATTATTGTCAGTGAACAACGTTAACAACACTCTTAACTTGTGAGGCAGGGACTAGCTGCTTTGCAACTATCTTCCTTGTTTCATTTTTAATTATAAAAAAATCGTAGACACTTATTCCATGTATTTAGGTTCATATATTCATGTGTCGTGGTCTAAAAACATTTCATGAATTTGTTTTTTTTCAAAGATTCATGTGTCGTGGTAAGAAAACATTTTATGAATTTTTTTTTCCCAAATTGTTTAAAATAATATCGAATTTGAAATTGAATAAAGTTGTTTTGGATTAATGAAATTGTAAATATCAAGTATTAACATTGTATAATAAAATTTTAATAAAGATATTGGAGGGTGAATTCTTTTTACATTAAAAATATAATTTTATCCATTAAAAATAATAATTTTAACAGAGTTTACATGGTTGGATTGAGAATAATAAATCTGAAAAATTCAAATTTATAAAATGTTTAGCTTTCTTCATATTCCTCTTTGGCATGAGGTTACACTATAATAGAGTGTTATGTCATCTAGAGTGTTATGTTAAAGATGACATCGTTGATTGGGTTTGATCCACAGAGGAGTTGTTCGATAGATCTCTA
>JZKD02S0345095.1:68612-85533 GCA_000966675.3 Picea glauca | reverse complement strand
TTTAAAATCTATGATTTTATTCCCACATCATTAGTAATGATTTCATCTTAAACCTTTATATTAAAAAACACTTAAATAATATTAAATCACTTAAATACTATTATTATTTAATTTCATTAATAAGATTTATTTATTTTTATTTTTTCAATCAAATATTATCATTAATTATAATATCACATCACAAGGTTTTAAAATCATCGACTTACAACTAGAATTTATAAACAAATTCATTATTCATACCAAACTTTGTTATCATGTTTTATAACATAATATTTTTTGTTTAAAAAATAGAAAGATACATTTCATTCAATGTAACTGTTTGACTCGTATCATTCATGTTGGAGTAAAAGTAGCTAATTAAAAAAGATCGTCTATTTAAAACAACTGGTATACTTATTATAAATTAATGTGAAGGGTACTTTAAAATGTGAAGGGATAAGACTAGAGTGAGTATGGATGCCGATTGAATATGGAAATTTAATAAAGCTGGTTGTATATCTGCAACAATCCGACATGTCAGAGAAGGGCTTTTGACCTTAATTCTCATGAAAAGAAGGCGGGAAAAGTTCATGATTTTTTTTTTAAATGAATGGTAATGGATGGAATTCGAAGAAGTGAACTGGGGGAAATTTTAGTCAATCATGTGGAGGTTAATAAAAAAAAATGGGTTGCCATTTTTTTTCGGTGGTCTTTGTAAAAAGTGAAGAAACAATATTTACACGCTTTTTGGGTTCTTACTTTCTTTACCAGAGAAAACGACTGATAGGCCGGGTGGAGTTTTAGGGTTTTGCTTTCCTTATTTTTTTCTTAGAGATATCAGAGTTATTTAATCTTCGAGTTGGCCATTTATCTTAACCTCATTTAAAAGACGAGAGATCAAATTTATTTAATTTTAAATTAGTTTTTTTTAATAAGTAAGGAGATGTTTTTTATTGATATATTCATATAATGTACAACCATAATCCGCGTTCACCAAAAATATTAGAGTTTGCCGGCTTGCTTAGAAAGGGAAACCAAGTCAACGATTAAAAGTACTGAAAATGTCATGCTTATAGCAAATCGCTAACAAATTTAAAATAGTGAACCCAAAACTATAAACAAATCCAAAATAAGTTATCAGACCCATACTAAAAATACTTATAACAACTATAAGATATTCACTCATCTAGAACATGAACCTGGGAGCCCCTTTGGGTCGAGCATCAACACACTGAGTTGGCGGTTGAGGAGGTCGAGAGCTTGAGGGTTCGTCCTTGTTTTTGGCAATTTGAAAAACCCCACCATGTTTCTTCACTAGCCATGAGACCATGATAATCAAAAGACTAGATTGGTGCTCTAAAGCATCCATTCTTTGCAATAGTTTCCTATGCTCTTGTTCCCGCGACTTCATTACTTGCGCCACCATTGCTTTGACGTGCTATTAGAGTTCTACAGTTCAGTGGAACTTAATATCCCTGTTTCTGGTGCAACCCGGATCATGGATAATGTTCCCCACCTGGCTATCAACCATCTCGTCCTCAATTTGGGCTCTCACAGATCTCACCTCATCCTCCAAAGCCGACATTGAATCTTTGACAATGGAGCCTTCCTTGAATTGGTAATACATCGTCGCCTCCTCGACAACGAGGACTATCCTTGTTTTCTTCTTCGTACCCAACTCAACCTTTCGTTCCTTGGGAGCCATGATACCCCATGCATAACATGACATACTCTCTCGACTGAAACCCTACATAATCTCAAGAGCCCACAATTGAAAGCCTCCCCTCACAGACATAGATAGAGAAGTTGGGACCAACATAATGAAATCAAACATCCCTTTACTCTCCATGAATGATTTCATAACTAACAACCACTAGTGGAGCCTGTACATCATACCCTCCTGCATTTTGCCTAATTTGATGGTCATCATACTCAGGTAAGCTTCCATCCCCCAACGAAGCACATGGATCAAATTGAAGCACATAATCCTCAGAAGTGATGGAACAAGACATAATACCCTTCTTTCCTACCAACTACCCCTTTATTCCACTTAATTTCAAAATTATTATTATTATTATTATTTTCTTAAGTAAAAAAGATAGTACCTGCTATATTAAGTTATCAGAGAAACATTGACAAAATACACAGAGATATAGTTCCGAGCCACCAAAAATGCTGCCGTTTTACCGGAAACCAGCATAGTTTGGAAAATTGTTTTGCCCTCTGTCCTACCTGAAGGAAACCAGGACAGATGGCCATAGGTCAAGTTTACATGTAGCAACAACATGATTAAACATAAAACAAACTAGCAAAGGAGAACCTAGATACCCGGTGACTTGTCGCCCTTGCCTGTCTGTCACGTAGACCTGGCTGGGATGGCGAATGGCTGTGCACATAATGGACATTTCCTCTTTGCTGGAGCGTTGGAGTATGTGTCAAGGAGCAAGTCCAGATGCTGTCCCATGAGAAGGGCTCTGTGCTCCTGGTCTGCCATGTGGCCTCGGAGTTCGAACACCAGAGCCAGATGCTCTGCACGGAGGAAAGGACCATGCAAGTCATGATTACCTGCGTCGTCGAAGATTTCGTTCCCCACTTCCACGTTCATCCCAGCTCTGGCCTCGATCTCAATTAGTCCTACACCGACCGCTTCCTCCTTCATCCATGGTCTGGTCTCGTCCACGTTCCCTTCGACGTAAGCCTTGTCCCGAGCCTCGTCCTCGATTGTTGCCTTCTCCGCATGGTTGGTGGGGCTGTAGTCACCCGTCCACGGTATCTCCTCAACGATACACACAGGGAATTCATCTGCCGTCTTGTCTTTAGGACCGCTACCATCCTGTAAGTCTGACGCCATGGCTTGGGGTTCCAGGGTGGTTACTAATTCCTACAGGAACGACGTTTCTTCAACATAGCAAGTTGGAAACTCATCTGCGACGCCTCCCTCCATACTGCTTCCAGGCTCAATTGCCATGGTATGACTGCTACGCTTTGTCCCAGTCTCAACAATAATGGCATGCAGAGCCACTTGGTCAGCGCGTGCCCTCTTCCAGAGAATGGAAGTCGCCATCGACAGAGCGCGCTCCAAGTTCTTCCTCCTTTGCCTTTGCTCTTTGTGGGTGTACCAGGCCGAGCCACGGCAAGGCCTGCCTCGCTTCCTGGTCATTGTTGCTGAGTGGTGGATAAAAATGCAGAGAGAATGCAGCGAAACGAAAGTGAGCCAAGACGATAAGGAACTAGAGCTACACCAGAGCTCCCAATCGACGGGGGGGTCCAAAACGAGAGCGAACCAGCTCTGCCCAGGCTCTCGAAGTTTCAAATTACCAAATGATGGATTCGCTTGGCTATCCATAAACCCTGTCATGTTGAGTGCGGTCTGAGCGAGAGCTTTCGCGCGAGGGAGGAGTCCCTCCTCCGTATGGCGGCTGTAATGGCCGACTACCATCGTAAATGCAGAGAGGATGGGTGGCGGCCATCAACATTTATGCTATGGCTCGATGCTGAGCCATGAGGCGAGGCATTGTCGCGTGTCACCCCATCCGAGACAATTTCAAAATTATTAATAAATAAGAGAGTTTCAATTTTTTAAATTTTTATAAAATAAAATATTTATATTTTAAGAAATTTGATTTTTAACTATCCCTTTATTCCGCTTAATTTTGAAATTATTAATAAATAAAAGAGTTTCAACTTTTTTGTTTTTTAATTTTTATAAAATAAAATATTTATATTTTAAGAGATTTGATTTTTTATGTTTAATAAATAGAAATGAGATAAATATATCAATGTAATAAAAATTGAGGATAGTAGAACTCATTCAACATAAGATTGGGTAATAAGAAAAGATAAAATTAATAAAATGATAAATTTAATTTTTGACCATAAAATCGTACTTAAAGAAATTTTGACTATAAAATTTACAAGAAAGGTTGAATTTATCTATATATTTATCTATCACTCATTATCCGGCGAATATATGTTGATTCATCACGTTATTCAAGAAAATCCACCTTAACAAAAATAACTTATCTGATTGGTAATTTATATTAAGACAGATTTTCAGTTTTGTGAAAAAAAAAACCCTTTGGTCATGAATCATTACACTATTTATATCCGAAAAAATACATTTTTAACTCATTAAAAAAAGGCATTTTTAACTTATTATAGGTACTTTTAAATCTTATTCTCACGCGAGAACCAATCAAATTTATAATATTTATTAAAATATTCAACTTTTCAGCGCCATAGACAAATATTTATTAAAATATTCAACTTTTCAGCGCCATAGACAAATATTTATTAAAATATTCAACTTTTCAGCGCCATAGACAATGTCTGAGATAGTTCCGAGCCCCGGGAACGCTTGAAAGCCTCGGTGGATGACTATTTTGTCGGGCTTGCATGCAGTGACAGTTGTAGCTCGTATTGACTATGGTTTAACTAAACGCTTCAACATGGCGGGGCCAAAAGTTAGCGAGCAATTTAGTGATACGGACGAACTTGGCGGCGCCGTCAAATAATCCAGAGTCTAGAGTTTCCCCCTTCTTTGGGTACAAACTAACGATGAACAAACACGCTACGAAAACTAAGTACGTAACCCAGTCCCACAAGACCCACATCTAAAGAGATTCCGAGATCGAAACCCTTGCCCCATGAGGAATTATTCTTCGTCAGGTTTATTTTCATGAGGTTTATTTCCCCGGACAATCCGACCACAACCAGTCGTGCTTTCAGATGCATATAAAAATCGCAAAAATTGACTCAGGGTAACATTTTTCCCTCAAGATTTTGCTTTAAATTGAGTAAGCATATAGACTGTAGAGGTTTCTGTTATGTTTAATAGCTGTCACTCACGGATACAGGAGCCTTCTGTAAATTGCAGGTGAATTACTGGTCGGGGGTGTCGGGAATCGGGCGTTCCGTTATTTAACGGCGGCTAAACATTTCCGGTGGATATAGTTCTGTCGTTACTTATTGTAAAATACGCAGTTCAGTTTCCGTGAGAGTATAATCGTGAATTTTCAAGGGAAATGATCTTTCGCACATCTTTTTATTTTGAAATACAGTTATTTCTGTATAGCGCAGGTTATAGTTACCTTGAGGTGAGCAAACTGATCTGCAGGCAATAAAGATTTGCGCTGGATAAATGTCTACCTATAGCTGGAGCTGATGAGGAAAAAACTATGAAACCGCGGACAACTGTAAGTTAACAGACTTAATGTCGTTTTCTTTAATCTTTATCGAATCGCTATCTATTGTTTTCATTAATTTTTATCTAATTGCTATCTTCTTCCATAAAAGAGCAGAGTAAAACGGCTGTAAAAACCCCAAGGTTACTGACACCAGTACCTCAATTAGGGCCTCTTCGCACAGAAATGAAATAGAATATCTTTTCGATCTTTGATGTAGCTTCGGAGGTACTTAAAGAACTCTCCGGGACATGTAGTTTTTCGACTGCATTATAGGCCCCTTTTCAGGGGGTGATACCTTTGAATAAATTAAAATAAAGTATCTCCCATGAAATAGTTGATAATCAAATAAACTTCTTACAGTAGGTCTCTAAAATACTATCCGAAATCTCGAAAAATTAGTTGACCTTAGTTGACATTATTCTTTGCAGAGTATATCAACAGAATCCTGTGCAAAGTGGGATTGATTCCATTCATTTTTTTTCCTTTTTCTTAGCTGGATGTTCAGTTTATTTTTCCATAGTCAACAACAGTATTCGAAGTTGCTGTGAGTTGACAAAATATCCTAATGATAGTTGGCCTGGTTTAAACTATCACTGCACAACAAGTTTGGAGCAGTGTTGTGAGACCTGGCCAAGATCCGTGAGTCTTTCTGGGTCTTCCCGGGTCAATCCTAGAACTGGTAATCGGTATAAATTTGGCCTGAAACTTGCCTGAAAATGAAAATTGCCAAAACCCATCGAACCCTGCTCAAACTTGTCAGACTTGCCGAGTCTTGAACCAAGCCTTGCTGAGACAATATGCCGAGTCCTGAACTGAGCGTTGCAGGTCTATTTTCAGAGTTTTGCGAACTCTATCTGTCAAGTTTCATCGAGTCCTGAACTGAGTTTTGCTGAGTCGGTGAGTTTTCCGAGTTCCATGTTGGCCGAGTTTTTGCTGAGTCCGAGTCTGACAACCTTGGTTTGGACTTTGGAGTGTACAAGGATGAAACTTTTGTATTTGAAAAGTGTGAAGCGATGCAATTGTCATCTATTCAAAGAGTATATTCTAAGTCTTCATTATATCTAAACAGCCTTCCTCCTACCTGCTCGTGCAAGCAGGCAAGTGCATGAGATCTAGATCGTACATCTAGCTTCTCACAATCTTTTCTCAAGGCAATTAGATGAGTTGAATAGCTACAGAGTTGAAAATCAAGAATTTATTCGTTTTAGTTACTGTTTCTTTGGGCAGATCTTCAAACTTTCTGGCACATCCCTTTTGCCATAGGAAGTAGAGAGTGACCATCCTGATTACCTGCCAGACACTATTAACAGACTTGGGGCAGCACCAAGGATCCTATAGAAAGACAGGCCACTGGTAAAATGTGACGTGAACATACCTGTAAAAAGGCCTTGTATTCAACTTCAAACAAGCGCCTCTAAAAAACATGGCCATCATCTCTTGTGGATTTCTGCAATAGCTGCAATTTCCATCTATTAGTCCTGTTTTATGAAGCCTTCCTTCAGTTTGAAGCACGATGTACAAACTGTATGTTGTGCACCTAACCACAACATCTTTATTAGGAATTAGGTTGTATGTACATGAACTATATTCAACACAAGCTTGTGATTTTGTGATAATGTTCTGTCCTAGGCATTTGTAGTATCATAGTATAAAGCCACTTTTATGTAATAAGGGCCTTATGACTTTATTAGTAACTTAAACTTTAAGTAGGGTTTCTATCATTTTTTGGTACAAATAGTGGTTTCCTCTCTCTCATTTTAACTCTTATCATTTTAAGAAATATAATCAACAAGGTTTCATGGAGAAGTTTTCCTCCCTTAAGCCGGCTTTTTATGTAAACTTTTCAACCTAGTTGACTTCTATCCTAATGTTCTCTCATTAAATAATTCAAAACAGATTTATTTAACAGCAGAATTTTTTTTTTTTGAACATTGCATCAGTCACACAATAGCTGAAAAAATGAACAGCGGAAGAAATAAAACACATACACAGGGATTTCTCCTTCAAATCAACTTTTCATTCTTTTGATCAAAACTTACAAGGTGATCTCTGCAGCGTGCTTTGAACCAGCAGCTGTACTGTCAATAAAATCACCTCAAGCAGCAGTGTATGGCCAGATCTGAGGGTTTATGACCTCTGCATGAAGAAAGGACTGTTACAGCAGTGGTACGGACTGTATTGCCTTCTGTACTTGGTGGTCTTTTTAGCAATCTGCTCCTCTTCTTCTCCTTGAATGCACTCTACCCTCTTCCAACTCTTGTGCTGTCTTCTCATGTGCGAGATCTCTCTTATCTTGTCCTATTTATGCTTTGAGAGAGGATAACTAATCTCCTCAATCGTAGCTGCCATCTATCTCAATCATGAGATGTACGGCTAACATTAATCATTAAATCCTATTATAAGTCACTAATGTTCTATTACTTCTAGAACATTTCATTTAAATTCCTAAGGCTAGTTGACTTCAAAACATTAGACTTTCACTTTTATTTTTGATTTTTCTAGTGAAATTACAAGATAGAATTAGTGCTCACCTTTGTTGATGTTTTTGTAGCATCAGGCAAGTATTCTCACATTGGCCTTGGTGTCGGGCATGTGGGAATCTTTGTTGGCACTCAGATTGCATTTTTATTTTGTGTAAACCCCTCTTGCATGGAGCTGGGGCTTGTGTTGGGGCTTCACACCCACATGTTGGGGCTTCACACTCACATGGAGGAATAAACAATTCTAATTTAATGTTGAGTTTAGAAGGGGTTCCTAAACTCACTCATTAGTCTCCTATAAAATGAGAGACAATGTGAGGAGGCACCACACATATCATTGTGACATTATGGAGTTGGCATAAGTGAGTGAGCACTTGTGCCAAGGAGATTGGGGTGGCAATTTCAACAAAGAAAATTCTTCACTTGGACAAATCTGGCCTAGAGTTTTCTGTTTTTTTTTTCTGATTTTTCAGCCAAGAGATAGAGGCTGCACATATGAGAGGAGCAACAGAAGAGGCCGCACGTGTGATCTGTACAGTCCGTACGGTATGTGCAGATCGTATAGCAACAGAAAACAAGCCACATGTGTGATTTGTATAGTTCGTACGACACGCGTGGACCGTACAATTGATTAGCCAGGCTGCACAACAAGTGATGTTAGCAGCCGTATAGGGTGATGTCAGCAGGGTACAATAGATTTGTAAGTTGGAAGGGTTTTTCGGAATTTGTTGAACTTGTAATTTGTCGAGAGGACTGGTTTTGTTCTAAAAAATTCTCAATCTGAAAATTTTTACTGAACATAATTTGTGTCTCATGTGCATGGATGATTTCTCTCTGATCTTTGTGTTTCCGCTATAATTTTTTGTCATAATTTTAGTGTAAAATTATTCAGTGATAACAACCCTAGTTTACTGTTTGAGGTCATTTGGAAGTAATTTTCAGATATGAAATTGAATGCATGAAATGCCTTAAAAAATTGACAACCTTTCCAAGGTGGTCACCAAAGAAATGTCTCGAACCACTTCCTACACATTCACATTGAACCTATGCAAGAAGTTCCTGCTTGAGCTACATTTCTCAACACTCTCTCTTAGCGAGGAAGGGATTTTGCACCAATCCAAGTATATCTTTGAATGCTTTAACCTTTCCTTTTGCTAATGACTTGGTCAGAAAATTAACTACTTGTTGATTTGTGGGAATATATTGGAGCTTCATTGCTCCCTTCTGAATCCTATCTCATATGAAGTTATATTCGATCTCTATGTGCTTGGACCTATCATGAAACGCTGGATTCTCAGAGTGTTTGATACAACTTTGATTATCATATTATCATAGTAAATGACTGCATGGTCCAACTCTTGATCAAATAATTCTGCAAGTAACTTGTACAGATAAATGGCCTCACAACTAGCAGTACTAACTGCCATGTATTTTTCCTCTACTGAGCCAAGTGCCACATAAGTCTGCTTCCTACGAAACCAGGATATCATTGTTGATCCCAAACTAAAGCAACACCTTGAGGTCCTCTTCTTCTCTGCTGCACTACTTGCCCAATCTATGTTTGAATACCCTTGCATCTTCACTTCACAATTTTCAAGATATCCCAGACCATACTCCACTGTGCCCCTCAAATATCTAAGTACATGTTTTGTTGCCACCCAATTCTCCTACCTTGACTCCACCATGAATTGACTCAAGGTTTTCACTGCAAAACATATATTTGGTCTGGTGTTGACCAAATACATCAAGGAACCTATCAGTTGCTTGTACAATGTGGGATTCACAAACTTTGAATTTGAAGCTGTCACCTTCTTTAGATTAGTGATCATGGGTGTGGCCATAAGTTTGTAGTCTTCCATTTGAAATCTCTTCAGGATCTCAACTGCCTACTTACCTTGCCCAAGGAAAATCTCCCCTAGTCTCTGCCAAACCTCCAAACCCAAGAAGTGATTCATCGTGTCGATGTCCTTCATCTCGAACTTAGCTGCCATGTCTGCACCATGAACTTCTCTGCACTTGTAAGAAACAAGTCATCTACTTACAACACCAAAATGAGTATATCGATCCCAACAAATATATAATATAAGTTAGGATCAACTTTGCTTTTGGTGAACCCCATACTCTGTAGATATCCATCTGTCTTGGAATACCATGCTCTCGGTGCTTGCTTGAGTTCATACAAGGCTTTCTTAAGCCTGCAAACACGGGATTCCTTCTCATTTAGCTCAAAGCCTTGGGGTTTCTCTATGTAAACTTCTTCCTCAATGATCCCATTAAGGAAAGTTGTCTTCACATACATCTGATGTATCGTCCATCCTATAAATGAAACTAAGGACATAACTGCTCTAATGGAAGTGTATCTGGTGACTGGAGCAAATGTCTTTAGGGAGAACCAAATAGTCCACTCCCTCTTTTAGGGAGAACCCTCTTTCCACGAACCTCACTTTGAACCTCTCAATGTTTCCATCTATTGCATGCTTGATCTTGTAGAGCCACTTGGAACTCATTACTGACTTCCTCTCCGGTCTTGGCACTATGTCCCAAACATCATTCTTCATGATGGAGGTGTACTCCTCCACCATGGCATCCCACCATACTTGCTGGTCTGTTGCCTCCTAAAAGCTAGAAGGCTCATAATCTATGATGTTGTTAATCAATTCCATTTAGTCTAGAAACTTCTTTGTAGGTTTGCTCTCTCTAAATGTGCTCCTAGGAGCCTTAACATACTCCTGAGCATCCCTTAATGTTTGAGTGAACCATTGAGGTCTCCTGATAGAAGCAAAAGTGGTTATTGTCTCTTCCGCTTCACCTGAAGGTTGTTGTACTGCTCTAAAAGTCATTAGTGACCTTGGCTTAGCCTTCGAAGCTTCCTACTCCTCATCCTCTATCACTGGAATAGGTTCATGGGACTTCCTGGATGCAAAGTCTTCCTCAAACTTTACATCCTTGCTCACTACTGTCTTTCTTTGTTCTGGAATATAGACCCTGTAGGCCTTTGAAGTCTCACTGTAACCTACAAATAAACCCTTCTTGCTAGAGGGTTCCAACTTAGTCATCTTTTCTATCGGTACATGGATATAAACTGGACAACCAAAGATCTGGAAATGACTCACCTCTAGCTTCACACTAGTGAATGCCTCCTTTAGTGTCATGTCCTCTAAGGTCTAGTCAGGATAAGATAGATAAGATAAGATAATTTTATTAATGTTCGACTAATGATCACAAAACTAGGTCAAAGGGATTGCTGAGTACAATGATGTCAATACAATGTGGAAGTACCAAAAGGTCTCCTATAAAAGGCAAAATGTATAAAGTAAAGTGCAATAAGGTAGAGAGTGAGATCAACTTTGAGGCATGAAGAACCCTCGACCTCGAGCTTGGAGACCTGCTCTGATGATGAAATGTACCGTAGGTGAAGATCTAAGGACAAGAGGAGCGAGAAGAAGAAGAAGAAAGGAAATAGGTCTGTCCTAGAGTGGACCCATCTCTCCTACCATCTGAGGCCAACTGAAGGAAGCTGAGTATAGTAGGGTGTCATGAGGGGGAGCTAGTAGGTTGTCTGGATCGTTCGCCGCGCTACTGACTGGTAGACGTAGTGCACCGACGAGGTTTGGGAGATCTCCTTTGTCTTCTAGGAAGGGATCTGGTTTGGTCATGTCACTGAAATCTCGTGGGACGAGGGAAGGTCTCACGGATTCACATTGATCTGGAGTCTAGGGCTGCGCTAGTGGTCTGTCTCTTAGTGCCCTTTCAAAGGGTAGCACCGTGAAGAAGGAGGTGATCCGTCGAATAGGATCTGGTCTTGTAGGAGGCTGAAGAGTATGGGCTCGGAGCCTAAAAGCCTCATGTATATATAAGGCTAAGCATCGCTAATCCGGATACTTGAAGAATCCCATGAGGGTTCGAGTTTTGCTGAATAAGAAGTGAAATCGCCCCCTGATCTCATAATAAATGGGTCTGCGGAAGATGAAGTGTTCCTCAGTCTCAACTTCCTGAAATTGGCATAACTAATAGAGTCTGTTTGCTTGATCGATCTAGTGGTCTGTCTCTACCCAAAGTCTATGAGAGCCCACTCTGAACTGGCCTAGAGGAATGTGAAGAGCATGTACCCAATGGTAGAATGTATACTGTGGTCAAGCGATGAGTCCATCCCTAAGCTCCAAGAAATGCTTAGCATAAAAGGCCATCTTTGGGCGTAGCCCACCGGGAGGGTTAACCCAAGTGATCTGGTTAAATTGCCTATAAATGTCATCTCTGATAATCTTGTTCAACACTTGTCTGGTCGGTAGGAGATGGCTAGGTGCATCCAAGGAATATCGAATTGGAGGGAGGCGGTCAATTTGAATGCCCACAAACTCGAAAAGATTTGAAACCCATGCGAACCAACCTCGAGCTTGGGCCAATGGGTTAGAGAGGGAAATAGTCTCTAAAGATCAATACGCTAAGTATAGGTATCGGTCTCGCCCCTTCACCGAGTCAGCTAAGCCCTAGATGCGGTGTAAAAAAGAGACCAGTCCGAACATTGGCTCGAGTTGGAAGGGCCAAGCCCCAAACTCTGCTAGGATGATGTGATGAGGAACTGTCTGTTTGCATCTAATGATGCGACGGAGAAGGGTCTAGACTCTCTCAATCGAGGCCCAATATGACTCTAGTAAGGAAGGCCCCCAAATCTCTGAGCCATAGAGAATAGTGGATTGGATAAGGAAGTACATAAGAGACATCTTGGATTAGATGTCTTGAAAATAGTGGCGAAAACACTGTCTCTCGAGAAGGGCTAAAGACCCATAACCCTTGGCAATCTGAGGCTGGAGGGTCGGTCGCAAACTGAAACGGGGTCCTGAAAACCGTACTTCCAAATACGTGTAGGCGCTGGTGATCTCGTTCTCCTCCCCTTTGAAGAAGAAATGAATGTCCAAGATCATAATCCCGCTGGAGACGAGGCTAGGAGAACCACATCATTAGCGAAAAGCAAGATGGATATCAGAACCTGGTGGAGGAGACACCTGTCACTGTCTTGGATATGCTCGTGGAGAAAGGCCTCTAGCTCATCAATATAATTCCCAAACAATGTGGGGGATAGGGGGCAACCTTGTTTAACTCCGTTGGTACTCCTAAAAAAATTTGACATCCCATGAACTGTGTGGAGACGACCAAGAACTGACTCATAGAGGCGCATGATGGCAATCAGTAGGGTATGGGAGATGCCAATGTCTCTGAGCCTCTAGAACATGGCTTCTTTCGGATCGGAGTCGAAAGCCTTTCGAAAATCTACAAAGCAACAATAGACTTTCAAAGACTAATGTCGTGCCTCCTCTATGATGGTTCAGAGGGTAAAGATGTGATCAATGGTTTGATGAGCGGGTCATAATCCTGCTTGTCCCTTAGCTCTGAGGTGTCTACACTCAAGCTCACTAGAGAGCTTCCTATGGAGTGTCGTAGCACAGAGCTTTGAGAATGTATGGCCCATTGTGATCGTCTCGTAATTGTTGGGATCCGAATTGGGGCCTGATTTGTGTATTGGGTGCATGATGTGGTGTGACCAAGTTGAAGGAAACATTGTACAAACCACATGGTTGAAGAGATTAGCCAAGTGAGAAACCAAAGCATAAAGACCGTGCTTAAATAACTCTGCCTCTACCTGAAAACCTTCCTCATCTACTGCTTTGTTGTTGTTCATCTTTCAAACGACCTCTCTGATGTCCATGTCTGAGAATAAGTAGCATGAGGAGGGTGGAGAGGTAACCTGAATCTGGGCTTGTCCAGGAATATCATAGAGAGAGGATTTGTGGGAAAACATGGAGTCGGGGTCGAGGTTCGATGGGAGGGTGGAGTGGCGGGGGAGGATGGTACACCATAAGTTTTCAGGGGAGTGAGTAAGGGAAATGGAAGAATAGGTATTCTAAGGCTTGACCCGACTGGTTGTCAACCTAGCCCCTTCAATGATTGAGAATTCTAGGGAATTCGGAAGGAGCGAACGATTCCTATTGGTTTTGGATGTAGAATGTTGTGTTGCATGCCTCTGCATAAAGAAACAGCGGAAAGTCCAAGTCATGAATCATGGCCTTAGCAGTCCCTATGATGGATCGATTCTTCCACTTTGCAATCCCATTTTGCCGTGGGTTGTACAGAACAATCATCTCTCTCTTGATTCATGCCTCCTTGCATCAACCTTCAAACTCCTTGGAGGTATATTCACCCCCATTGTCTGATCTCAAGACTTCGATCTTCTTCCCTGTCTGGTTTTCAACTAGAGCTTTGAACTCTTGAAACCTGCTAAATACCTCATCCTTGGTCTTTAGGAAGTAGATCCATGTTTTGCGAGAGAAGTCATCAATGAAGGAAACACAGTACATGCTTCTTGAAATTGTTGCTACTGATATTGATCCACAAACATCCGAATGCAGTAGGTCTAGAGTCTCCTAGGACCTAATCTCACTACTTGGGAAAGTAGCGTTGGCATGCTTGCCAAGGGTGCACCCTCTACATACTCCATGTTGCTCATTATTGTACTCTGGAAGACCTGTGATTATCTTCCTCAGAATAGTCAATGTCTTGTGATGCAGGTGCCCCATCCTCTTGTGCCACAACTTGCACAAACTGTCACTGTTATGAACTAGGGCTTGAACAGGTTCACCTTGCAACTTGTAAAGATTACCTTCTCTAACCCTTATCACCTAAGCTGTATCTGGGTTAGATTACTTTGGTCTAATGAGGACCTATTGGTTCTTGAACTCAACTGCATAGCCCCTATTCTCCATGATTGAAACTGAAAGCAAATTCTTTCTGAGACCTGGAACAAACAAGACAACATCAAAATCTTAGGAGTCATCTGACTCGAGCTGGAACGAAATAGTACCAACTCTTGCTATTGGGTACTTGGCATCATCACCAAGTTCAACATTTACTCTTGAGTCCTGCGTCGTTAAACTAGAAAATAACTATTGGGCTGATATTTTATGACAAGATGCCCCACTGTCCACATACCACACATTCCTTAGAATCGTGTTGGTAGAAAAGCAATATACGATTGAGAAAACCTTCTCCAACTTGGCAACAAACTCGTTCATTTGAGTTTTTGCAGAGGTTGCTACCTGCTTCTGTCATTGCTTCCCTTTACCCTTCTTCTTATTTTGAGATTGTGATGCTAATGACCATGCTTATGACAAATGAAGCCCTTGATTTTACTCAAGTCCTTCTTCCTTGACTATTAGACTGACTCCTCATTTTTTCCCTTGGCCTTGCTAGGTTCTTTATCTCTACACTTATTTGTTTGACCAAATAGAGCTAGGTTCTCATCACCATACTTCTTGTTGGCCTTTGACTCCATTTGAGCCTCCTCCTGGATACAATCATCCCACAACCTTTCAGAGTTAGAAAGGTTCTCACAAGCACAAATACCTTGGACAAATGGTTCTGATGAAGTTGGGAATCCATTTAGTGTCATGTTCACTAGCTTTCCATCTACAACCTTCTCCCCAACTGCTGCAAGTTGATCACGAATTTGCATGACCTTCATAAGGTAACTGGTGATTGAATTTGATTTGGTCATCTCTATGGATCTAAGTTTGTTTCACAATATCATCTTTCTTTTTATGTTCTCACTTTGGTAGAGGCTTACCAGGGCATCAAACATTTTATTTGCCGTCTTCATCTTGGATATATGACGGATAAAATGATCCTTTATGGCATCCATGATCATTCGCTTGGCCTTTTCTTCCTTTTTCTTGTGAGTTGCCAATTGCTGCAGATCTGTAGGCGAAGGCACAACATTCTTGACAATATCCCAGAGGTGATTCTCTTCCAATAAGAGTGTAACCCTCACTTTCCATGACAAGAAAGTTGAGGTGCCATCCAGTCTATCCTCGAATTTGAGGCTAGCGGAGGCCTTCTTTGAGATCTAATGCACAAACTCCCATATTTGAAAATTAGTCTTTAAAAGAAATATTGAAACCATCTAACTGCTAGTCCTTGTTTTCGGCAGTTGATTAACTGTTGTAAATCCTTGAGAAAATAAATTAGAGAAATAGTTCTGTTACCTTGTAAAATTTTCAACCTAGGTGACTACTGTCCTAATGTTCTCTCATTAAATAACTCAAAACAGATTTATTTAACAACAGAAAATTAATTTTCTGAACATTGCATAAGTCACACAATAGTTGAAAAAATGAATAGCGGAAGAAATAAAACACATACATAGGGATTTCTCCTTTAAATCAGCTTTTCATTCCTTTGATCAAAGCTTACAAGGTGACTTCTGCAGCCTGCTTTGAACCAATAGTTGTACGGTCAAGGCAATCACCTCAAACAACAATGTACGGCTAGATCTAAGGGTGTACGGTCATAACTAACGGTGTACGACTTGTGCATGAAGAAAGGACTGCTACAGTAGTGGTACGGGCTATACTGCTTGCTATAATTGCTGGTCTCTTTAGCAGTCTTCACCTCTTCTCCTCCTTGAATGCACTCTACCATCTTCCATCTCTCTTGTTGTCTTCTCACGTGTGTAAAATCTCTCGTATCTTGTCCTATTTATGCTTTGAGAGAGGATAACTAATCTTCTCAATCCTAGCTGCCACCTATTTAAGTCATGAGATGTATGGCTAAGATTAAATCCTAACCTAAGTCACTAATGTTCTAGAATTATAGAACATTTCATTTAGATTTCTAAGACTAGTTGATTTCAAAACATTAGACTTTCACTTTTTTTTTAAAGTGAGATTACAAGATAGAATTAATGATCACCTTTCCATGGTGGTCGCCAAAGAAATGTCTTGAAAAACTTCCTACATGTTCACATTGAACCTGTGCAAGAAGTTTATGCTCGAGCTACATTTCTCATTGCAAGTGCAATTCACCCTTGGGTGTGTAGGTGCCCCATTACCTTTTCTCTTGCCTCTTATTTTCTAATATTTGAAGTTTGAACTTCACTCCTATCATATTTTTTTGTTGCTATTTGCTGTACTTGCAGTAGTAGTGTCATTTTGGGTATAGGCAGACTGCAATGAACCGGGCAAGGAGCTTCATTTAAAAAAAAACCTTTGTATCCCAAATAGCTTGTACTCTTTTTTTCCATTTATATTCATAATTGTTGAGATTCCACTTTCTATTAAGCTTACTTTGAATAGAAGGTCTAGGGATCATCTTTTCACACAAGTCAAATGTCTGGTATATTTAGCTAGGTACCCTATAACTCTAGCTTCAATCCCTCCAATTCTAGGAGAGAGGAGCAACAAGTCCAATCTGAGTCTTTTCTTCTTTCGAAAAGGCTTCAAAAAA
>JZKD02S0345095.1:49889-68602 GCA_000966675.3 Picea glauca | reverse complement strand
TTGCTCAGGGGAATCGGTAACAACGGTAGTATCATACTCGCGTGACACGGGGTCGAATCTTGCCGGCTGCCTTATAACCCCTGGGGAGAAACGCACATCCCGCAAGCACACCTTCCGGGTAAAGCGGGGTGAGAATCGACCTTGAGACCTCCATTTTTACATAGTTCCTGCCATTTACACGGACTTGCCAATCGGTCTACACCCCTGCGGGCGAGGTCAAAATCAATATTACCTTCAAAAGATTTCAAATAAATCTTGAAGGTGATCCTTCAAGAAAAATGAAAAGTCAATATCAAGCATGCAAAAAGAATTTGACGAAGTTATCACGGATAAAAACGAAAAAATTTCGCGCTTAAAAGACCATAGTCAAAAACTGCTTACACAGATCAAGAAGTCAAAGGATAAAAACAATGCATTCAAAAGTTGGAACAAGATAATCAAGATCTGGAGAAGAGCCTATTAGAATAAATTGAAGAAAATTCTCTTTTGAAGAACCTTAATCAAGGGTTACTAGAACAAATCAGGAAGTTGAAAGAAGAGAAACGTGAAAATACAGACATTAAAGATATCGTCAAATTAAATAATGAAGAAAATTCATGTCTAAAAAATCATAATCAAAACCCTGATGCAAACAAAAAAGCTTAAGAATGATAAGAAGTCTCTAGAAAACAAGTTAGAACTGCTTATAGAAAAGGAAGCATCGAAGTTTTCAGATGAACAAATCCAAGTTATGGAAAGTGGAACAATTACAAATCCAATCCACGTCACAACTCAAGAAGCTGCAAAGTCAACTGAAAAAAAGACGAATTCAGATGTTGGAGTCCAAACCATGGATCCAACGATTAACAAAACAACATGAATTAATGAAGAAGATACAATACCCACAATAAATCGAGGAAACACTGCACGTACGGTAAGGGAAAATCATGTTACCATAAATCCGTATTGACATCCCAATCATAAAAGCAGATATCTTAAATAGTCAGAGTATCAATATCACTTAAGTCGAGAACAACTAATTTATTGTCCGAAATATATTGATACCGGTGCAATTAAATCTAATGATAACAATTCATCGTGGAAGTGCAATGTTCCACAAAGAATTGAATTAGGATGGTTTGATCCTTTTACGGTTCGAAAATTTTGCTTAGCGCTCAGAGGTTCATATTGTCTTGTATCATCAACTACGACAAAACAGAAAATGATGCGACGACATTACAAGCTAAAGAAAAAGACTTTTAGTCCTTCCATCACTATGTTTTGAGGACAAAGCATTTCAAAAGGGGAAGGCAATGTTATGAACATAAATATATATAAAATATATAAATATACATAATAACGAATAACTAATAATTAACAATTAATTATTGATGAAGAGACACCTCATATGAAAGGACACCCTCGCGTGGGTATACATACATGCCCTCATTTTCATTGTAAACATCTCATATCTCATATTTTTACTCATACATTTTATATATATTGTTATCCATATGGATTTCTACATTGTGTTCCAAGTATTTTGGATATTTAACTCGTGAGCCAGGTTAGGTTCACCACAGTGCTCTCCAGTTAGGTGTCCAATTCATTGATGTGAAGATCAAGATATCTATTATGCAAAGCATGGAGCTTTGATGCAGTGCTTCTATACAGAGTATCTATTGATATGCCCAAGTTCTAATATGAAGGACTAGTGGTTTGAATGAAAGGCAACATGTATAGACCAGGTATGCCCAAAGGAGCAAAACACAGCGGTTAATGTGAACTTGTCAAAATCAAAACACCAAAACATTAGTAAATGAAGACGATGGAGTGAACTAGCAGAATTGAGGTTGGTTTAAATATATAAACTTTCTAAGAAAGAAAAACAACTGGAAACTTAATGGGAATAACTGAAGAACACATGAAGACTAGAAGAATATTAATATCGATTGTAGCTTAAGCAAGCAAGCAGAAGAGACATCATTCACTCTGATCTCATTATCTTATTTTGACAATTTAATGCATTGAATTCATCACTTATACATTACATTTCTAACAGGTTTCTTCAACACGTTACAAATATCTTAATTTTTACATGTAAATTTGTTGTATCCATACACCCTCAGACAGAATTTGGAACTTGATCTACTCAATCCTAGATCTGAATTATTATACCAGAAATCCAGGACTATAGCAAGTACTAAACTCTTTATTATTTTTTAGTGAAAATAACATGACCTGAAGGGCACGAATAATAAAAGAATAAAATATCAATTGACAGTTTTGAAATTTTCAATTCACAATTGAAAAATGTATTGAACTGAAATCATTTGGTTTCATTTAATTGTTTGATTGTTATTTTCTTGTGCATGGAATCAAGAAGTGTTCTCTAATATAGTTGCTAACCTAGACTTCGTTGTTATTTCTGACAAGCATGTCATATCAAAGCCATACACCTACCCTTGACCAGAACAAGTCCATCTCATCAAAGCATCATTTTGATTAACTTTTAAGGAACATAATAAAATATTTTGCTATATCCCAAAAGAATTATATTGAAAAGTGAACGACAATAAACAGCTGTACTAGATATTCTCACTAGTGTCTATGCTACATAGTACAAACAATGAGGAACATAAGAGTAACATATCTTCCTTAAATTTCTGGGATGAAAATTTCGTTCCTCTTAATCACGTTATGGAATCTGAAAATAAATCAGAAAGGGAAGTGCAATAAGCTGAGACACCATATATTTCAGGAACCCATTCCCTGTAAAAAGATGTGATCAAATACTGATTTCGAAGCCAAAACAGTGCATATATGTCATGACATTATGGGTATTGATCCCATGACCCAAAATAGAAAAATGCTGCCACCTAAACATTATAACAAAATCAAAACTGGCAACCTGACCAACCCATGAAACAAACAGGAGAACAGTACATACATTTTTTTCTTTTTTATCAACAATTAAATTGACTGACAATTTTGAGAGAAACAAAACAATAAAAAAATATAGGATGCAATTGTCATACTCACAAAACATTTAAGAAAACATAGCCACCTGCTCCTACTCTTCAATAATTGCCAACCCTGAGTGCAATACACAAAACCCATAGTGAACAAGCAAGTCAATTCAAGATTGCATTTCCAAGAATTTACAACAATGGATACATACACACCCCCTGATTTATGCACATGATTCCATGGCACTAAACAATGATTAAATGCCCACCCCATGATTTATACACATGATTCCATGACTAAACAATGATTAAATGCCCACATCCATGAAACAATCGATACACTTTCCCAAGCCATAGTAGTGTGGAATCATGCCAACCACAAATGCAGTCATTCAATAAATCATAACCAATTCTAACAATTTTTTACAATGGAATACAAACACCATATATATATATATATATATATATATATATATATATATATATATATATATATAAAGAAAAATATTATATGCTCTATCGCAAACTAAATACTTTAGGCCAGCATCATTTAAATGAAAAGATGAATGGAATAATACTCTTAATTGCGTTTTGTTCTATCTAGAAGGGAGACTTTGTCACTCCCTAATAGCCTTTTGCTCTTGTCTATATCTTTCCACTTTAGCCAATCTTATTTGCGGGCATCCCAAAAGTTACAAAGATGGAACTTGAGCCGTTTGTCTAGCTCTTTATTAGACTACACACTTCTGTTCCATTCAATGCTTATCTTAGTTTGTTGACATGTACGAACATGCTCTATGTTTGTTATGACTCAAGGGGGGCATATATGGGGTTAAATGTATATGATATGACCCCAAGGGGGGGCATATATGGGGTTGAATGTACATGTAATGTGTAAATATAAATGTAATATGGTCAGCCTAATAGTAAAGGGGCCTCATGTGTAGTGCGTGAATAGGTATATATAGAGATCATGTATTCATTATTGAGAATAGGTGAATTGTGATGTATGAATGTATTTGGATATTTAGAGGAGGTTCTCCTATTCTTTAAGGAGTTATTGTGTAACTTATTTGTCTTATATATCTTGCAGTTGTGTTCCACACCCACATTGATGTACATGGTTTGTACTTTTGGTTTATTCTGATATTCTAAGGTTTTGGATCATAAAAATGTTACCTTTTTTTAGATTAAATCATGGCAATAACTAGGCACGTGTTGATAGCTGGTTGTCAGCTACCTAAGAACACAAGCAAAAGGATAGGTTTCAGTGAAGTTTAGTTTGACTTCCCTTAACATCATTGCTTGATAGAAACCAGTGCTAAGCAGCAAAGAAATCAGGTGAATCTAATCTGAATTTAACAATCAGCGGCAAGTGGTCTCTGGTCAAATTCCAGAAAAGAACTAAACATAACAATTTTTCAATATGCTTTGCGAGATAACTTAAACATTTTCTTAAGTAATTTACCTGGGCAAAGTTGCCTGTATCCTGCCAGTTTCTTTTATAGCTTTTCTCAAGCAATACCATGCAATTGGACACTGGGAATTCAGTTGATTTATCCTGATTAAAGTCCATGTTATTTGTAACATTATATATTTTGTGTTCATAGATGGACTTATTAGGAAATTGACTTCCTGAGTGAACTGGGTGGTGAATGCACCTGCAATTAAGAATGTGACTGATCACCTTACCTGTTCTATTTTTATGTATATGATACAAGGATAAGAGTTTCAACTTTTGAAATCATGTTGAAGTTTGAGCATAATACAGGACTGAGACACACTTATCTTTAGACTTTTTCCAAATTGCTGTTCTCTTGCTCAAGAATGGAGTGTAACAGCTAATCTGATAAAGCATTATTTCTTGTCACCAATGCAGTTTACTTTATGCCTTCTTTTATCTCTCTGAAAACTAATATGTGTTGTTTTTCCAATGGCAGGTAGCTTGACTTTTCATTTTCATTCAAGGGAGCTCAACTTTGACAGGGTTATTATACTGGGAGTGCTTGATGGGAATGAGCAGTTGGGAAGAATACCTATGCATTTGTATTTTGAATAATTCCAGTTTGGAAATAACTTCAGGTCTTCTTTTGAATCAATTTTTGGTAGCAAGCAATTTTCCATAATAAAATACTCACTCAGGACAAATCTGAATAGTGACTGAAATCTGTCACATAGTCCGTTCGTGTAATGGAAGCTTTGAATTTCAGATTTGTTGTCTTCGAGTGAGATCACAGGACAAGACCATTGACATGTAAAAATTCTGTGAAATACATTTGAATGGAAAGAGAGCAGGATTGTCTTTCAGGTGGAAAAAAAGCTATGAAAAACGCAGACATCAGTCACTTGAAACAAAAGCTTAAATTTAACCTTGAGGATCTCAATAGAATATAAATGGGAAATGAGTCAATTTGTTTCTCAATTAGCAACAAGGTTTTGCAAGAACAGCTTGTATTGAAAGAAGGAAATGCACAGCTTGAGGACTTGGAAAGCATTCTTTTAAAAAAAGATGAACAAATTGCTTTGTTGGAGAGATCAATCTTGGAGAACTCAACAATGTCAGCTCTTCAGAGGCAGAATGATGAATTGCTGCAGAAGGTACCTGCTGTCAGTGATTGTACAAGGAGGGGAGAAACTGAACAGGTAATGCTTAATGATCTGGTGGGAAGATCAGATACACAAAATTCTCTGGATTTTTCCTTGCCTCAGTCCAAATGTTACAGGGAAGGGTTGATATCAGAAAATCAGATTTCAAGTTCTCATCAAGAGTTAGAACTGTTGAAATTTGAGATGTCAGCAAAAACTTTGAGTAGGAATTCCAATGCCATTTGTTTGCCATCTTTTCTTGCAGAAGGGAAGAAAGAAGACATAATCAGTGTTCAGAGAAACATTTGGGCAATGCAGGAGGGAAATTCTGTGATTAATGGGACAGCAAAGATTGTTGAAGGCCAGGTTACTAGAGAACCAGATCTGTCAGACAATTTCTCTGTCGAGACTGCAGATATTATTCTAGAGTCACCATTGAAAAGCATGTCTAAAGAGCAACTAATATCCCATTATATAAGGGTGGTGGCTTCTTTGAGAAGGGATAAAGAGATACTCCTGTCTGAAAAAACAGAAGAGATTTACAGGCTTAAGAGGCAATGCTTGAGAGAAAGAGGCAATGGCAGAGAGATAGCTGCACTCAAAAGAAAGCTTGGTGATAGGACTAAAAAATTGGAAGAAGTTATTAAGGGGAATGGACAATTGGTTGTGTCAAGAAGATTTTCAGACGAGGAGTCTGAGATTACTTCTGAGTTGGAGGATGAATTGCAAGATGAGAAGAGAAGTATGCTGGAGCTCATTACAGGGGAAGAAAGGGAATCCAAAGAGTTATTTGATAGTATAGGATTAGAACAGTCATCGAGGGAAGGTTACTTACTGGTGCATATAGAAGAGTTGGAAAACGAGATGGAAGATATCAAAGCAAAAAACAAGAATGAAATAGACGTACTGAGAATTTGTTTGGAAGAGACTATCAAAGACCGAACTATGTCCTTAAATTTGGCCATTAAGGAATCTGCAGAGCTGAGGGAGCAGAAGCGTATGCTTGAAGATATTATTCGGGACAAAGATAGGACTTTGAGTTTAGCTCTGAAGGAAAATGAAGATCAGAAGAAGCAAATCATTTTGAGGGAGAAACTGCTAGAAGAGAAGGAAAATGAATATAAAAACCAGCAATATTTGTTGCAGCAATCCCTGAAAGAATGCCAAGAGCTGAAGAAAGAAAATAGTTTGTTTGAAATTGTAACACTGCAAAAAGAGAGAGCCTTAAATTTAGTGAGGAAGGAACAGGAGGAGCTGAAGAAGCAAGTTGTTTTGCTGGAGGGAGCTGTCCAAGAAAATAAATATTGTACAAATGCAACCTCAAGGGATTTGGAAGAAGCAAGGAAGGAGAAAGTGATGCTTGAGGAAACTATTAGAGACAGGGAAAGAACCTTGGATCGGGTTATGAAAGAGGAAGAAAAGAGAATGGAACTTGAGAGAGTCATTGCAGAGAAAGATAATGCTTTGATCTTTGCTCAAAAAGAAATTGGAAAACAGACAAAAGAAACAATTCTGCTCAAGGAATATCTTGAACAGAAAGAAGTATCGCTTGAGTGGGCATTGATGCGTATAAAGGAAGAAGAAAAACAGAAAGAGTTCTTTGAGGCAAAGGTGCAAAAGCTTGAGGATTGCATCAAAGACTTAGGAATGAATCAAAAGCAGAGTAAAATGCAATTAACAAGGTACATTAGGAATGCCATGGATGCATCTCTGAAGTTTGAAGAAACTGCATTGGAAAAACTCCATCACAACTTCTTAAGGTAATGAAAATTTGACAGTCACCATTTCTCAAATCATTAGTTTTCCTATGGTTGCTTGAAACATGACATCATTCATGGCAACTGAAGTTTGACTTATTGCTTTACCAAAGTACATCTTTATCATCTATCTGAAGACATGTTCACTTGCATTAAAAGAAAAGTCTAGTTTATTAGAAAATACGATTATGGTTTTTCATTTTTAGATCAAGATGCTTGAAGTAAAGTGTTCAAGTGGATCGAAATTTTCTGGCCCAAAGGATTTACACAAGTTGGATTCCAGTTCTATTATGCATATAGCCAGTATTATGGTTGCCAAAGTGGTCATCTGTGTTTACTCTGGCCTTTGTAGGTTGCTTGAATCTGTTTTTATGCTAGTTAGTGGATACCACAACCAATTGCTGTCTGTGATGGTTCTGTAAGATAAATGTCAGACATTGTTCTCTTCTCAAAAGTCAAATTAGTTGTAGTTATTTGCATTAGCATCGGTGTGTTTAAGATGATGTGACAAATGTTCTTTGTCAGGTTGAAAGAAGTTGAGCAGCAACTGGTCATGCTTAGTGGGCAAGTCAATTCGTTTGCAGTAAGGGAGTCACACTACAGGAAAATGTATGATAGAAGATATCGCAATCTCCAGAAAGCTGAGGAAGAGGTAAGAAGAGTTCTATTATTTGTATTGTGTTTTGAATGTAATGATAATTACTGTCTCGGCTAGTTGCGTTTTTCTCTCCACTTTGAAATGTATCAACAAATAGATATAAGCAACTTGGTAAGGTTTCTCTAATTTTGTTTCTTTTTGTTTGTCCTTCATAGTTTCTTTGTTTTCTTGGAACATTAATTTGAGTACAAAAGATACCTATATCTGTTGACATGGCTCAGCAGTTGATGGGTTTTCTATGCACATCTAGTCCTTACAATTTATACCGATTCTTAACTATTATTTGCTTTACGATATAAAATAATCAGCTTTCTTATAAAGGTTCTTGTTATGCCATCTTGAAGAGACCTATCACTTCCTGTTCTAAATATCTATGTTCCTTCTTCTTTGGTGGCATAGTTCCCAAGGTTTTGGTGAGACGCCACAATTTATACTTAAAGGGAAAGCAATTGAAAAGCTGTTAGAAATTTGTGAAAAATTGGTCATTAAGGTCACAAATTTTGTATATGTTTGATATGGTGGATCTCAAACATAGGAAAAAATGGTCCAGCAAAAATGTGCTAAATTTGGGAAAAAGGGTAAATATTTAAATATTCATTTTGAAGTACAGAAACATATCCAATAATTTAACACCTTACTGGGATTATTGTTTGCATTGTGATGTATCTGAAGTGTTCCTCCATTCGGGTTTTTGCATAGCACTGATGTCTCCTTTGCTCCCCTCCATCGCATGGGGAGGGTGGGGTGTGTGGTGCTGCTGTGCTGCCCCCTCTCACATCCCTTCATCCAAGCTGCAGAAGCCTTCAAGGCTCTTGCTGAAACAGCTACAAAGAAAGTTGAGCCAATGCATGAAGAAATATAACTGATAAATCTAAATATTTATCAGATCTTAAGCTACAGCAATTTCACAATATTTGGGACAGCCACACAACACAAGGCAAATTCTATATAAAACATCAAAACATAATTTTTTTATTCAAACTATCCATGTGCATACAGAGATTTTGCCCAGCCTGGGTTTACATGGACTGTACGACCTGCCCGATTTTCTCTATTCCTCTACAGAAACACTGATAAACACAGTTAATATGCCAATCTCTGACCTGGGTACTGTTCCTTTTCTCGCCTGGGTGCATGTACAGTCCGGACTCCGTATGAAACCCGTACTATACGGATTCCTCTCCCTTTCTTTCTGTTTGTTACTTGTTTGCTGGTGCAGTTAAGCAGTGGCCCTACCTTGGCCTCTTTGTCTCTGTCAGACCCTACTCGGCCTCTCCTCTTTGACTTGGGATGGTTGCTGGTGTTAGCTCGACCCTCTTTAGCAGACTTTAGGCCCTAGCTCGGCCCTTCTTGGTGACTGTATTAGTTGCTGGCCCTAGCTGCCTCCTCGTCCAGCACAGTAAGACCCGACTTGGTCTCTATCACAGCCCTTCTCGGCCTCTCCCTCTCTTGGGATGTTGCAGACCCTACCTCGGTCTCCCTAGCTCTTTGGAAGCGCCCTCTCTCTCACAATCGACCTTCTTTTTGCTAAGATGATATGTGAATGAGGCTTGCTAGGTTATTTGTAACCCTAGCCTTTTCCCTCATGAATTTCTGGCCCTAGGATCCTCTCATTAGGATCTTGATCCAAGGGTGGGGATCTAATCAAGCATTGAGATACATCCAATGGCTGTGATATAATCTTAGCTTGAATTAGGGGGTCCCCACCATTATAATGTTGTCTAGTCATAAGTTGGGCTCCTTCCTCATTACTAGACACCCCTAATGAGGAAGAATTACCTACCCGAGCTACACTCTAACAATGCAAAGTGGCCCCACCTCTCACTTTATCAAGAAGAGAGAAGGATCATTGCTACCAAAAATCAAATCTGGAGTTCCACTCAGCAAAGCTGTGTTTTTTTGAAAAACGGTCTTATTGGAAAACTTAATGGGGGATGGACAAGTCCAAAAACTCGAGTCTTGGATGGACATGTGGAAGCAGCCCCCAAATTCTAGGAAATGTCATAGGGGATGTTGAGGTCTCCAATGTGGGGGACACTGCTCAAAATACTTAAAAAATAAAAATAAAATGTATGAAAACTGAAACTTAAATCATTGAAATCTTATACATAACAATTCACAAATAACATACATCATTACATGCCACATAATAAATCATAAATGATACATATAATGATGTAACATGACATAATAATCACAATTCATTAATCATCTATTACCATAGTACTTCTCATTATATTTAGAAAATTCAGAAGATACAAATCTAAGTCTTAAGATAACTGATCTAATAGGTCAAATGACAAATGAGCATCACTGCTCAAGGCAATGCCCCACTAATCTCTATATGCAGCTACTGCATGAAGGAATACAGACCAACCATGGGAATGTTGCTATCTGAATAGTAATCATTTGCATTCTCCATAATACTCAATGGCACACCAATCAACCCAAGTTGTGCCATTGAGTATTATGGAGAATGCAAATGAGATGGTTGAATGTTATTCACATTCCACATGTTGAGGCCTTGCATCATGGATCCACTTGCTTGATTTCAGGATGACGCCCACTTTGGAGGTTACTTTGCACTTTTATCATGCTTGTTGATGGGGCGTCTCATATTGGAGAAGATCTAGGGGGTTCTAAACCATAGATTTAGGGTTAATTGCACATTTTGAAGGTGGCTTAGATTCAAGAGTAGTTATCTTTCGATAGAGTGCCTAAAATTCTGCTAGATCAACGGTATTAGATGCATAATGGCCACAGGATTTCCAAAATGTGGTCATAATAGAATATCGGGAACAAATTGACACAATGATGGTACTTCTAAAATCTTTAGAGGAAAATTTTTTGTCGCAATTTTGAGCACTAATCGGAGGAATGCCTCACATCTTTTGCTTGAGTGTTTTGCTTATTTGGGGATATCATTGTTGATATGTGCCAATGGTGAAGAGCGCCCTAGCTCTTGAGGCTACATGGCTTGTGTTTTTATGCATCTATTGGGGGTCATCCACCCTTGGAGAGCTACACATCCACCTTGGAGGAGACCTAGGAGGTTTTCATTACCTACTTTGAGGAGTTGGTTGTGAATCTATTCACTTGGAGACCTTTGGAGGCTAGACATTGCACCTTTGACTCATCTTCTTCCCTCTTTGATGGAGATGTCCCACATCTTTAGACCACCTCATTATTTTATCTATTGTTGAATAATTAGTTGGAGGAAATAATTCTTTACTCCTCCCTAGGCTAGATCTAAAGATCTCACGTGAGATATTATTATTCTATTGTAAAAGAAGTTGAGCTAGCCTCTATATAAAGAGTAGCCCTTCCTCATATGTACTCATGGTTGGATTTTTGAAGCTTTCACTCCATGGAGCTTAATTGACATATCTTTCTTGGTGCATATGGTTGTGTAAAAGTTTCTTTCTTTGTGGTTGTTCGTGTCAATTCTTGAAGCTTTTCTATCTTGGTTCTTATTTGGTGCATAAAGATTGATGGTGAAATGCTCAAGTCTTCTACCAGCTAACTAGATTGATCCATTGAAGGGTAAAATCTACCACTTGGAAGGAAGATGTTTTGGGGTAGCTCCTCTTCTTCTTCCTTTGTTAGTTTGATAATTATTTGGTGCCTTGTTTTGTCTATCCATCTTGGAACCCTAGCAAGAAATGTTGAGTACATTTATCAAGCTATAGTTGATCTTGTTGGTGAAGGTTGCTCCCTTGAGGAACCCTTCACATAGGGCCTTGGTATTCATTGCTAATCTTGATTAGACAAGAGATTATTCTTCCTCGTTGGTTCTAATCTCTCATTCCTAGTCCTTGAATGAAATAGACCAATTCTTAAGAGTTGTTTTCTTCTTGGATCCATAAGTCTCTTTGATTCACCTTGACTCCATTGCCTAGCACTAATCTTTACTTCCTTCCATCACCTTTTTTAAAATCCTAAAAAAACCCCAAGCCATTGTTTTGGTAAAACTACTCTCACTTCACCTTGTGCCTCATTGCTTAGCTTTAGTAATTCTACCAGGGATACCCCCTTTGAGCCTGAGGAGAGACGACTTAAAGTGAAGAGGATAGGTTGCTTAGGTGATTGTCTTAATAGTTTCCCCTTGAATTGTACCTTGTGGATTAGTTATTTTATCAATAAGTACAAATTTGGGTGGTAATGAGTAGCATAGGAATAAACAAAATTCCCTCTTTCTAGGGAAAGATTTGGAATTAGAGATACTGCAATCTTCAATATAGCCATGGGATAAAAAAATATTTGGAATATGATCAATGGAGATATCACATGGTGGAAGGATGCTCTCATGCAAAAATACTTCAACAACATTGAAATGAATAAAATTCTGTCAAGACCCTCTCCTATAGGAGGATATCAAATCTTCAAAAGTATTCATCAAGCATTCCAAGTAATCCAGAAACATGCATATTTGGATGCCAGTAAATGGATAATCAATAAGTATTTGGAATGATGTTATCATGGGAAGTCACCTTTGGCTCATATGGAAAATATGTCTCCCCTAAAGTACTATCCCTCTAATATAAGTTTGCATACCTCATGTTACAACAAAATCTAGTACCCTCGTATGATGGAAAAGTCCTAAGCATCAAGGAGCTAGTTTTTTGCACTTAGGAAGGCTACCCACTGTCACCACAATAACTCTTCCTCACACTTTTGGTTGGTTCTTCTCCAAACCAAAGGGGTAATCCCTAAAGATAGGCTTGCTAAGGCTATAGAGTGGAGGCTCAAGGTGATTTTGTGAAGAGTTAGCCTAAGCAAAACAAATGGTAGAAGTATAGTGGAAAACGGGTGGTGTGAGGGAGGAGTATGAAGGTAGGAACCCTAAAAGCAAGTGCCAATCCATATATGGGCTAAATGGAGTCAAAGTGGTATGAATCCAAGAGGGCGAGTGCATGAATGTGTAAGGCAAACAAGGGCTGCTATGCATGCCACAAATCAACCTTGATTTGTTGAAAATTGATGGAGAAAATTATCCTTGGAGAGCTAGGAGTGCTACTCTAAAACAAAGCAATGAAGGTGATGTTATATTGGTTCAAGCAACAATCTAGTTTGTTAGATGCAAGTTAAATATAAAAACAATGAACATAAGGGGAATTTAATCCTCAAATTACATTATCCAAATGGTAGATGCTTCATTGCAAGGCCTTCATGACTAGTTACAAGGCTCTTCTACAAAAATAACAACATATGAAATAATTGCAAAAATAAAACCTCACATAAAGTAGATACAATACCTCCAATCTTCCATTAAGCTTGCCAAAATGATGTACAATGTAGCCCAAGGGGAGAGCTCCTCAATCCTCAAATTCTCAACCATGCAAATGAGGGAGAGAGAAAACCCTTATATAGGTTTGAGCTCAACTTCTTTTACAATAAAAAAGGTAATTGTTCTCCTAGATCCATTAGTTCTCCAAGGAATTCAATAAATATTACATTTCTATCCTCCTCAATAAACTCCTTCCTAAAATTAGAAGTGAGTTGTTGGGATCCACTCTCTTATCCTAGAAGAACAACAAAATAATCATCCTGCCCCCAAGGAAAACAATATAATAGAGTAACCCTCTATTATAACAAGTCAACCATGAATAAAATAATGAGTCAACCTCCTTTACAATATCTACATACCAAGATCGAAGGAGATTGCTATAATAACCAAATGTGGCTTATGAGTTAAATATCCAAAATACTTGGAATATAAAGATATCCATGAGGATACTAAATAATATATAAATGTATAAGAGAATTGATAAGATAAGATGATTACAATGAGAATGAGGGCCCATTTATATACCCTCGCAGGGGGTGCCCTTTCATGAATAGACACGTCTTTTGGATAAGACATGTCTTTTTATTTATGATGTATTTAATTATTATTTTATTTATACCTATTTCTATATATTTGTGTTCATAACATTGCATTCCCCTTAAAAATGCTTTGTCCTCAAAGCATGATTAGAAAAAGACCTATCTCTTGTTCTAGCTCAAACTATCTTCTCATGATCTTTTGTGTTTGTAGTTGTGATACTTGAGGAGAAAAAACGATATAATCTTCAAATTCTTGAAGTAATAGGTTGCATTTTCTTGGGAGTGATCCATCCCAAATCTACTTTCATAGAAACTTGTTTATATTTCGCTTGATCTTGTTGTTGGTTGTAACTATTCTTGTTTTGTGGATGATGATAAGGCACCCAAATCTCTTCTCGATCTTGTTTGTTGGATCTCTCTTCAACTTTTGATGTTTGTGGAAATTTAATTGGATCAACGTTTGTTCCCTTCTCTTAGGTTTGGACAGTATTTGGTATCTTCTTTATGGGATCGATCATAGTTCCCTTGTCGACCATTGATCCTGTACTGATGGTTTTATACAAAATATTTTTTTGCAACTCTTTTTCATCTTCTAACTTCTTAATTTGTTCGGTTAAGGCTTGATTATGACTTTTAAGGTGACAAATTTCATCATCCTTTTAGAGCAATTTCTTCTCGAAATTTTGATTAGCTTGTTCTAATTTTTGATCACCTTGTTTTTTTTTCTTTAATTTCTTGATTTATGTCAAAAGATTTTTATTATGATTCTCGAGATGACAAATTTCTTCCTCTTTATTAGCCACAACTTTGTTGAGTTCTTTTTTTTGTACTGTCATTTGATCATCCTGGTTGATCATCTTTGAAATATTTTTAAAATCTTCTAATGATGCAACTTCTGAATTTGAAGTCATTGAAATGTCTCGGAGTATAACTTTCTTCTTTTTATAGAAAAATGTCAATTTTTTTTTCCACATTTAAGATGAAAGTACCTAGTGTTTCTAGCTAGGTTAAACCAATAATTATACCAACATTGGGTTGAGTAATTTTTGTAACATTGAATTCAGATATGTATTTATAACGTCAATTGTTACTTGTAAATTCTTAATTTGTGTCTTGCCAAAATTCTTTTCGATTATATTTGACTCTAAAATTGATAATTGATTGGCAATATCAATATTGATGTAATTTTCCTTGTACGGACAAATTGCAACGTTGATATTTTTTCCTTGAACAATTTCTTTGACTTTTAATATATCAAAAATAGGTGTTGAAAGTCCTTTATGCGTAAGCCTTCCTTTGTTTACGTTAAAATCCATTTTTTTTAATCCTTTGTCAGAAACTTCCTTTTTCCACTTATAAATAGTTCACCAATTAAAAAAGCGTGAATTTATTAATCACTTGGGATTAAATTTTTCACTTTAAGAACCTTTTTAGTACACTGTATCTAATAAATAAATAAGATAACTTTTGGAACCCCCTTTTTTTTTTATAAAAATCACTTTTGACTTATTTTCTTTTTTTACTTGAACTTTATAACTTGTCTTGACTAGAACTTTATATATTTTTTTTAAATTGCCTTTTTCTTAAAGTTATAACTTTATAACTTTTTTTTTTTAAATTTCCTTTTATATTTTCCCGTTTCCATGCTTTTTGAATATCGACTTCTTATACTTTTTATTTTTATTTAAGAACCGACTTCTGTGGTAAACTAATATCCACGACCGTACGAACGTGGCGTACGGATGGGTGTGACCTTCAATTAAATCATCATACGGATGGGTTAAGCACGTGAATGTGTACGGACTTTGTTGAGAATTTGCAAGGATGATGAATTTGTGGTGTCTGGATTGATTGTCGGTTGGCTGTTCGAATTGAGCAGTACGAGAGGCGACAAAATTTATAGATGGTACATGGATTATTTATTGTTGGTTGGTGTAATTTTAATGTGCTGAATGGTATGATGGCACTGCAATGTCAGGGATTATATATTTTTTCGATGGAATTGATTTCTGGCTTTCTTGGATTTGCAATGGAATGTTCTTCAACAAACTTCTGAGTTTTATATGGCCAAAGGCCTGAATTGGTCAAGGACCAAAGTTCCTAAGAACTTTGAAAATTTGAATGGCCAAAGGCCTGGTCGGTGGTCAGAGTCCAGATTTCTCAGAGAAACTCTAAAACAATGGGGTTGGCCAAAAGCCAGATCGAGACTTGCTCTGATACCAATTTAATAACCAAATCTGGCTTATGAGTTAAATATCCATGAGGATAATAAATAATATATAAATGTATAAGAGAATGAATAAGATAAGATAAGGTGATTACAATGAGAATGAGGGCCTGTTTATATACCCTCGTAGGGGGTGCCCTTTCATGAACACACACGCCTTTTGGATAAGACGTGTCTTTTTATTTATGATGTATTTAATTATTATTTTATTTATACCTATTTCTATATATTTGTGTTCATAACATATGCCCCACTAAAGATGAATTAGATGTCATATATGCAAGGCATATCAATGGGAAGTCAATAACAAAGAATCCACCTCATCATAATGATCCACCATAAAAGAGATGGTCCCACCAATACATGAGCCAAGTTATGATAAAAAGGTCAAAATATAACTTCACCTTATTAAAAGGCCACGACATCCATGATCTTAGCCATAAAAACGGTTCCATATAATTATAACATCACAATATAAAACATATAATGGGACGTGAACAAAGTCTAGACTCACCAATGAGATCCCAACTCTGTGTAGTAAGGCGACTCCATGACATGGATCAAGGCACAGTCAAGAAAACAAGGAACAATGACCCAAGCGGCTCCACACTTCAACCAATAAACAACTCTATGTCTCCATATGTGCCATACAACACCCATCGTGTATGAGAAGAAGAGGACCCATGATTTTATCATGACTTTAACATAGTCTAAGGTGACTGCATATAAAAGTGCGGGTTCACATTTGACTCAAACAACTACTCCATCCCACGTAATAAACCCGTGGATGTGAAGTAGATGACCCACCGATCCATAATAGATGGTGGTTCCAAGCTATGCATATACATTGAAAAAATACGGTTCATGAAGACCCACGATTCATTGCCAAAGGTAGCTCAATCCAATTTCCATGCTATGATTGCAAAGGATGGCACCAATATAGGGCAGCTTCATGTGAACGTGTGAGACATGCAATAAGAACAAGTCAACCTACCATTAAAATATAATATTCCTACCTCCACATATGTACCATTCTCCAAGCACATGGGTAAATTAAAGTGTATGGTTGAATTTTATATTGATGTAGGGGATGATCCACAATGAAATATAGTTTAATTGACCCATATATGTGCCACAGACCATAGTATAAGGTAAGGGGTTAACACATGAGGTAAAAAGGGGATGGCTTCATTACACAAAACATTATAAAGTGCCTCCACATGTGTGTTATAATACAGCCTTGCTTCAATGAAGATATGATCTAAGGTGTAGAAGGGTGTGGCACCATAATAATAATATACTTGCCTCCACATATGTGCCAACAAGGAGTATACGACATAAAGGTTTTGTACTATGAAAATATAAGTGGTATCTCCTAGTAACCCCACCATAAGCCAAAGTCATAATAAAAGGAGACCATGAGATGTATGAGTGTTAATCTTGGCTAACCATGAACACCATAATCATTCACCAATGATATACCATAGCACCAAAGAGCATCCCACTACTATCAATCAAGGCATCAAGTGAAACCACAAACTCCTAACCCCAAAGCTGCATCAACCAAAGATATGCAACCATGAAGAGGGAACCAAATAGCAAGCACAATCACCATCCAACCAAGGAGAAGTGAGACTCCCGCAACCAAAGATCTCCATCAAATGATATAACGCCATGAAAAGAGAGAGTTGCAAAAAGATGAACTACCCAAGTCGATCCAAAAGCTCCAAGGAACCATCATCAAATCTCCATTAGTGTGGTGAAAATCACAAAGTGGAACCCCATACAATATTAGGTGTAACAATAGGCTCCAACTTGGGGACATGCACTCTTCTTGGGAGTGCATGAGAACCCTTGAAATCTATGGTTGAACTGTCCAAAAGAAAAGAGGGAAGACCATGTGGCAGAATGGATACAAATCAACATTCACAAACACCACATACTTACTTTTTTTTATTTAAATACATCACCAACAATTCAAAATTTGGCTACAACAATGAAGTGAACTAATGCTCACAAGTGTTGAGTTTATTCATCCCACCCTACTCTAACTTAGGGTGAAAAAATAGGCCAAGTGAAATCAAATAGCTAATGCAACTATCAAAACATCTTTTGAATCTCATGGATTCTATTCTTGTGTTTGGTAATGATCCAAAACAAGGTTATATCAATAGTTGCATGAGTATATGTTAGAATTTTCTTCACAACATGGTTGTAAAATAAATTTACATTACAAAGATGATAGCCAATACAAAAATCTGAACAAGAGTAGCATGTTCCAGTACATGCTAATTCAGTCCAATGTTGAAGAGGGATGAAAAATGGCTTGGAAAAGATACATGGTTGTCAATCATCAACCTGAAAAATGTCTTCTAAATGCCTCTTCAAAGGCTGATCTGCAATAAATATATCATTTACATCTCCAAAAATTAAAAGTGTAGGCTGTTCCAACAAGAAAATTTCTTCTACCAAGGTCAAGGATGAAGCATGAGATGAAATTTCAGATCTGGAAATGAAATTTTGATTCAGAAATAGATGGTTGGAAATAATTGTCATAAAATCTCCATTCAATATCTCGCTGTTCCATACAATTTCCAGCCCTAAAAATATGATTTCCAACATGAAAAATGACATGCATATTCACTAAAATTTGAAGAAGGTGGCTGGTGGAAATTTCCAGCACTTTCATAATCATTATCATGCTCTAAAAA
>JZKD02S0345095.1:20478-32564 GCA_000966675.3 Picea glauca | reverse complement strand
GATGGTGCATATCTTCATGGTAAATGGAGTTGACCCCCTAGTTGAATAGGTGGTCAACAATATCTTCTCCCAATCATTGCTTCAATAAGGCTTCCTCATAAACTTGAAGTAAATTAGGTTTGATGAAATCCTAGGTGTCTTTCTAAAACTAGTAAGGGAAACAATCAAGTCTTGAGGATGTTTTATCAACCATGTCTGTCAAGGTCGTTGTTGGTGCATCAAGGGTCAATTCTTGATCATGTATGTCTCATGTTTTGGGGATAATTGATAGGGTACCATGTCTAGGCATGTTTTCATTGTTTCTTTCTCTCATCATTGAGGCGCTAAGATTGAAAGATAGTCATGTAATGAGCTACGAACTCCTTTTCAATCCCTTATGACTTCATGATACAATCTACTATTGATTTGATCATGTCTATTTTTTCAAAGGCCTACTTAGTGGCCAAATCTTTGAAAAATTCCTTGGTTGGATTCTCCCCATACTTCAGCCAATGCAAATGAGCACGTAGTTGAGCTCCTCTAGCAAGCTTGATTTCATCGACATTTAGAAATGACCTTTTTGTAGGTAGAGCTTGTAACTTGTTATCATAATAAGTGAGTATTGTTGTCTTAGATTGAGATCTTCCAACTCGTCTTTAATTTCTTTGTGACACTTTTTTCTCATCCTTGCAATCTATCATTCATATGCTGTAAGTAAGGTAGTGATTTGATTGATGGCATCACCCCACTTGACAATCGAACCTTTCCTTTGGGCATAGGGAGAAGGTTCCATATTTTTTAGATGGCATTAATGCAGCTTGGTTGCTGAAAATGGGAGATGTTTGTAGGAACAAACTCTTATGCACATCTTGTCCACACCCCAGTAGAGAGAAGATGATATGCCTATGGTTAGAGAGGGTAACCTCTCCAATTACTTGGACCAACCGATCCCCTTTATAATAAAAAGGAAAGTGATTTGCTTTGACAACATGGATCTATTCATCATTTTCAAAACTATTTTAGTGCCTTTATGGAAATTGCACCAAGTATACCAAAGCTCAATAAAACCATTATTTTTAAACTTATTGGGGTCATATAGGCCTCATGTTTAGGTCATTTTCTCCCCCTTAGGCATATTGATATATTGAATTCCTTCTTTTTCATATTTGATTGCAAACATCTTAAAATCCTTTCAAATTAGCGAGTAGGCCTTAATGAAGTTGCTAACGACCCACCTCCAAAATGCATCTCTTTCTACAACAACGTTTGATGCATAGATGTTGGCCAACCCCAAGATGTGGCCATTTAAATTTAAAAGGGTCTAGACTAATCTATGGGTTGGGTCCATGCTTGGGTTAATAACAATTGTAACTAGGTTTGGTGAGATAAGTATTGCCATGTTGCCACTTCCCTTTTCATGTTTAGAAATTCAAACAAAAGCATGTGGCCATAAATAGTTCATGGCCATTAAAAGCATACAATTCCTGTAACAAAGAATATCAACACTAGCTATTGAGGTCCACATGTTTTGCACCATGGATTTTCTGTAGGGGTCTATCAACCCTTGAGATTCGAAGACATTACCTTCATCGCAAATTGGAGGTGGGGTAGTTCATCTCCTTATGGCTATGGATGTTATTCAACACTCGAAAAGCATACTTAGGGGTTCGAAGATAATCATCTATTCTAAGTTATCATTTCAGTTACTCCTTAGCCTCCACATTTTACTGAGAGTGAATCAACATGGGCAATGACTTGGCCCTATGACCTTCTCCCCCTTGAGGAAGTGTGTTGAGTCGAACCAAGCATGTGTGTAGTTTGGTTGCATAAAGTGGGAGACATTTAGTAGGGATGAAATTATACCAAGTATACGAAAGCTCAGCTAAATCATTCTTCTTAAACTTATTGGGGTCATATAGACCTAGCCTTTAGGTCATTCAAGGTCATTTTCTCCCCCTTAGGCAACTTGATAGTTTGAATTCCTTCTTTTTCTTCTGATCTTATAATCCCCACAAATTAGCAAGTGGGCCTAGGGGAAATTGTCATCCATCCAGCTCTTAAGGCCTCCCTTTGTACAACATTGTTTGATGCATATATGTTGTCTAACCCCAAAATGTGGTCTTCTAAGTTTTAGAAGGTTCTGGACTAATACTAGGGTTGGGTCTATGCTGGAGTTAATAACAACTTTTGCTAGGGTTGGCGAGATAAGCATCACCATGTTGCCACTTCCCCATGAATGTTCAAATATAGAAATAAAATCATGTGACCATAAGTAGTTCATGATCATTAAAAGCATAAAATTCTTGTAAATGAAGGATATCAACACTAGCCATTGAGCCCCACATGTTTCTATATGCGTTATCAACCCCTGAGATTCTATGACATTACCTACTTCATGAATTGGAGGTGTGGTAGTTCTCCTTGTGACCATCCATGTTATTCAACACCTAAAAAGCAATTTGCAACTTAGGGTCATCTAGTCTAAGTCGTCAAGGTTATTTTAGGTACTCAACCTCCACATTCGGTTGAGAATGAATCAATGAGGGTGGTGACTTGGCCCTATGGCCTTCTCCTCCTTGAGCAAGTGCCCTAAGTTGAACCAGGGATGTCCTTTTCCATGGCTGAAACCACTGTTTTTGTTGGTGTTGAACTTGAGACCCTTAGAGGTTTGGTTAGTGACACCTTAGGTGGAAGGGAATTTCTATTATTTTGTGAGAACTTTCTAACCACATGCACCCAACAATCATTGCCCACATCATTCAAGCCCTTTTGGGTTAGAGCCTAAGGAGCATTATCACTTGGAGGTGTTAGAGTATCAACTTTAACCATGAGGGGACAATTTTTGATCCTACACTCTAAGATTGATGTACCTCATAAGATGACCTAACACTCTACCCACAACTCGGATGTACATAGACTCTCTTAAATCTTTAGACAAACTAAACCCAAGACAAAGTTGCCTCTGTAGCTCAACGTTAAAATTTTTGGCTGACTCATGGCTTATAAAGCTACCAATGGGTAGGGAATTTTGCTCCAAAAAATATTAAACTAAATAGGGTGCATGGGAAATTCAACCCATAACAATGTGGTATGCAGAACAATTTTCCTTCAAGGGAGAGAATACGATGATGGTATTGTGACAGGTATGGGCATTGAGTAATAATGTCTCACAATGCGACTCCTCTCTATAGGAAAATGAAAAAAAACCTTTTGGCAGACTATGGGTGGTTGTGGAGAGCTAACCTTGTGGCGGCCAATGTTCGTTAACCAAGCCTTTATGACCAACTCAAGAGGAATCTAGCCCATGAAATAGCCCAATAATGTGCCTCATTTGAGCTTGTCACAAACAACAACACATTCATCTATACCAATCTTCAGATTTTTTGGTGGCACCATGGTTGCTAGCTCCTCCTCTAGTGATATCCTACGCTCATGAATTCTTAGATTTAGTGACCAGAATTTGAGGTTGAGGGTTGGTCATAATTGTTAGATTTTTACCTTGTTGCTCGATCGTTGGTTCTCGTTTTGTATCGTGCACCAACTCCAACAAAGGCTACCTTGATTCCTATGCAATCAGTATGAGGGCATAATAGATCAATATGATAGAAACATTAGAGTTATGTAGGAGAGAGGGGGTGAGGGTAGAGCATTGTTGATCCATTTCAGTTATCTTTGTTATTTTAGAGTTAGTTTCTATAAGCATTATCTATTGTTATAGTAGAGCATTGACCCCTAGGACTGGTAGGGTGTGTGCATGAGGAGTTGAGCAAGGCATAGATCCCAAGGAGGATTGTGCATGCATTCATGCCATAATGATCCTCCATTTGGGGTGTGCTATCTTTTGCTCTTCTATCTGTGCAGGAGGACACACTAGCTATGTAGATGAGGGTTAGGGTTTCACTTAGTCGCCTTTGGTGCTTCATGCATGTGAGCAAATACATTGTCTCTTCCCTTTAGTTCTTGTTCTATAAAAGAGACCTAGGGCACACAACTGTGTTGGATGGTGAATTTTAGTTTTGAGCTATGGTAATGTAATTTTTTTTATCTTTCAGTAAATGGAAGATAAATGCAATACTAAGTGTTCCACATTGTGTTAACGTTCTTTGTAATTTCCAATAGTATGTTTTTGTAGATTAATATACTCAAAGATAGCAGTTTTGATTGAGCCTTTCGTTTTTTAAGCTACCTAGGTTTAGGTTAATTTATCTAAGTGCATAATTTGCTCACCATGGTGATAGGTTGTTGGGTGAGATGCCTTGGATCTTTCAGTGTTTGAAAGGTTGTTATTGGCCTAAGATAGGCTATTTGCACCTAGGATTGGTTGTAGATCTGATTTTTGTTTAGTCTAATTTGCTTGTTCAAGTGCGCTTTTAGGGGTTGTAGTGACGTCTAATTATAGTGTCTAAGAGTGTCACATGTTGAAGGGTGCTTCCAATGTTGGACGAAGTTGAGCTATGGTATCCTGTGGATACAAAGGTTGCACCTCCCACTGATTCGAAGGACTTGGTAGAACTTACTAAGAAATCAACCAAGGCGAAGTGAATTGTCCTTGATTCAGTAAAGGATCACTTGATCCCTCACATTGCAAAGAAGATGGTGAAGGAGATGTTTGATGCCTTGGTCGTGTTGTACCAAAGTGTCAACGTGTCCCATAAAATGCTTCTGAAGAACAAGCTCATACTGATACTGTAGCGAACTATTTGATGAAGATCATAGAGTTGAGAGATCCAGTTGTTGTCATTGGAGAACATATTAATGAGAGTGAGCTAGTTCAGATCACTTTGAATGGCTTTGGTCCATCTTGGCATCACTTTGTTTAGTGTATTTGTGCTAGTGAGAAGTTTGCCACTTTTGAGAAGCTGTAGGATGACTTCATCAAAGAGGAGATGAGATTAGAAATGGCTTCAACCAGTTTCGAGGAAGCTCAAGACCTAGCCCTTATCGAGAAGGTGAAGAAAGGAGGAAAGAAGGCAGGATCTGGGAAGGGTCGGAAGAAGGAAGACTCAAGATCTTTGAACCGTGGGAAGAAAGATATGAACCGTGAGAAGTGCTTTAAGTGCCACAAGTTTGGTCACTATGCTTCTTAGTGTCTTGAGAAGGAGAAGGGTATGCAACAAAAGCAGTTAGTAGGGAGTACAAAAGCTTTTGCAAGAGCAAATGAACTTGCATCCCAATTGGAAACAACCTTCTCCAAAGTGTTGCATCTTTTCACTAACATCGTTTTTGGTGTCAAGTGGTATGTAAATAGTGGAGCTTCAATAGACATGACAACCAATAGATCAAACTTCTTCAAACTAGAAGAATGAGATTCTGGCATGTAGGTGCAGCTTGGTGATGATGCCAAGTACTTGGTGATTGGGATAGGTTTTATCTCATTTTGCAAGCTAGGAGGTGGGGTTCTTGAGCTACATGAGTTATTGGATGTCCTTGGTTTAATCGAGAATCTTCTTTTGATTTATTGTCTAACAGATCTAAAGTGTATTGTTGAGTTTGATGATTAACATGTGCTCATAAGAAAACTGTAGCCTGGATCTTGGTGGAGTTTTGGTCTAAGGAGTGCATGAGGGTAGCCATTGCAGGTTTTTAGCAGATCCTATGAAGCATGGAGCTTTGGTGCACAAATTTGACAATTTGTGTGTGCTTTGGCATAGATGTTTTGGTCATTTGCACTATGGAGCTTTGCCTCTCCTTAAGGACAATGGTGGTGAGACTATTTGATTTCATGTTTGAGACGACAAGAGTGTGTAAGGGATGTGCGCTTGGAATGCTTGCCAAGGCTACTTACCCAAATAGTGAACATAGATTGAGAGGGATTCTTGATTTGGTACATTTAGACCATGTCATTAACTTCATTGATCGGTCATATCTATTATGTTTCTTCATTGATGATTCATCTAGGGAAACTTGATTCATTTTATGAAGATGAAGGATGAGTTCTTTAGTAGGTTCCAAGTGTTCAAAGCTCTCATGGAGAACTAGGTAGGTAAGAAGACGAATGTATTGAGATCTAATAATGGAGGAGAGTATACCTCCAAGGAGTTTGATTCCTTTTGCAGAGAAGCAACGATTAATAGGGAGTTAACAGTACCTTACAACCCACAATAGAATGGAGTTGTTGAAAGGAAGAACAAGTCCATTGTTGAGACAACGAAGGCTATGGTTCATGACCTAGATCTTCGTATGTTCCTTTGGGAAAAGGCATGTTCTACAACTATCTACATCCTAAAAAGGTGTCCTCACAAGGAATTGAAGGACAAAAAACCAAAGGAAGCTTTCACTAGTTAGAAACCCTAGGTATCACACTTTTGTGTTTTTGGTTGTCTTGTATACATTCACATTCCTGAGGAGAAAATAATTAAATTGGAACCCTCCAGTGTGAAGGGTGTTTTTGTTGGATACAATGAGTTGAGATGTAAAGTTTGATGAGAATGCATAGTCCTCAAGGTCTCAGGAGCCTCCTACAAAGATTGAGGAGGAAGAAACACTTTCTATCCATTGTTGATAAGGAGAAACAAAAAATTTCAGATTTAGATCAACAAGGTTTTGGAGGCGGAATCAATGCTCATGTACATTCCAGTTGAACAAGGAAGCTTGGGGGGCTTTGATCTGCAAACTGTTGTGGATATTCCATTGGAACAATTCATCACAACATATCTTATAATATGCTGAAATCTTTATTATGTAGGTTTATTTCCTTAGATCTCAGATTTGTTATCTCTAGCTTATTGCTCTATTTTTATAGAAAATAACCGAAATACGAAAATAAAAGAAGAGGGAAATAAAACAAAACGCCATCCACACAAATAAACACAAGATTTACCCTGGGAAACCCAATATGGGAGAAAACCTGGCTCAAAGGTGAGGCCTATGGTTTGCTCTTTTTATTTCAGTTATCAAAATGCAAATACAAAGGAATGGGCACTCACTATGGGGTTGCCTATGACATTGTGGCCTAAAACGATGCTACATAATCTTCCTCCTCTGTTATGCTCTCAAAATACCACTCCGAGATGTTTTTCTATGTTTTTCTCAACTATGGAACAAGTACCATGCTAAAGAATGGAACCCCTTCTCCTCCCAGCGACCTGATATTTAACATAGCTTGATAGTCATCTAGGGTTAGGGTTTTGACTTCCTCAACCCTCAATCAATGATAAGGTTTGGACCTTCAAGAATCTTCTTGAAAATCCACACATGGCTAGCCCTACACGTTTAAGTATTGGGGGATGACATGGCATCCACTTGTACCACAGTGGTCAACAAGGTAGGTCAACTTGCAGGAGGCATAACTTTCGTATACAAGCTCCAATTGAGGCGATTCTTGCACCATTGGAATGGTCTTGGTGTGTAGAACATTGTTGCAGGGGTTTGAGGGAATTTTTTCACCAAAAAATGCCATTTAATGCCTCAAAATGGTTCTGGAAGGTTTTAGAACCAATTTTCCAAATTAGAACTAGTCACTAAAATGGCCTTGCAAGCCGATTCCTCCAATTTTTTCCACCCCAAAAGTACCAAGATAGATGACAAATTATATGATGATTCAATCCGGATCAGGCTGACCCAAATATTGTGAGATGTACAGGAGAAAATTGGAGCTCCAAAGACATCCTTTTTGGTGACTTATCCTCCTAAAAAAGTTTTTGAATTATGTTGCACTAATGTCTACCATCATTGTTGCAGAGCCTTATAGTTATGAGGAGGCAACGAGTGAGTTGGTATGGTGAAATGCCATGGTGGAGTATAACTCCATCATGAAGAATGATGTTTGGGAGATTGTGCGAAGACTAGTGGGGAAGTCAATGATTGATTCCAAGTGACTGTACAAGGTGAAGCATGTAGCGGATGGTAGAATAGAGAAGTACAAGGCTTGGTTCCTAGCAAGAGGATTCTCCTGGAGAGAGGGAGTTGACATTGAGGAGACCTTTGCTCCAATTGCCAGTTATACTTCCATTAGGTCCATTATGCTTTAGCATCAGTTTTTGGTTGGCATGTATATCAGATGGATGTGAATATGACATTTCATAATTGTCTGATTGGGGAGGAAGTTTACATCAATTTCTGAGAGGTTTTGAGTTGCATAGGTGAGAGACCCACGTGTGCAAGTTCAATAAGGCCCTTTACGAGCTGAAGCAATGACAACGTGCCTTGTACTTAAGGATTGATGAATACTTGTTAGGATTGGGCTTCACTAAAGAAATTGTAGATTCTAATCTTTTATTATTTATTAGATAGATCTAATATGCTTGTTTTAGTCATGTATGTAGATGATCTTATAATTAGAGATATGTTTGAGAAGGTCATACCATGGTTCAAGATAGAGTTGGTACGTGAGTTCAATATGAAGGACATCGGCCTTATGCACTATTTCGGATTTTTTTTGTAGTGAACACTTTGAGCTAGTATATGGTTGACTTGATGCAGATTCACTAGGTTGCTGCAAAGCATGTTCTATGGTACTTGAAGGGCATAATGCATCATGGTTGAGGTATGTAGGAGATGGTGAGTTGATGATGCATGGTTTTGTGGTTTGAGGTGGTAGGAAGAGTACCTCAGGGTTTTACTTCAATTTGGGTCTAGGTATGATATCATGGTTCAACAGGAAGCAGGAAACAATGACACTTAATTAAGTAGAGGCAGAGAACATGGCAATTAGTTTTTCTAGTTATGAGGCCATCTAGCTTCAGAAGTTGATAGTAGAGTTGACCAATCAGATGTTGGAACCTACTGTGGTAAACTATGACAATATAGTTGTCTCAAACTTTCTAAGAATCTAGTGTTCACGATCACTCCAAGCATATAGACATTTGGTAGCATTTCCTTATGGATAGAGTTTCAAAGGGGTATTGGTTCTTGATTATGTTCCTTCAGATTCATAGGTTGCAGATTTTTGATGAAGCCCCCTGGCCAAGGGGAGGTTTGAGATGCCAAGGGTGGAGAGTGGGCTTGGTGGAGAACACTTGCTTTGCAAAGTGGGAGTGTTAGATTTTTACCTTGTTGTGTGGTAATTGGTCCTCCTTTCATATGGTGTAGTAGTTCCATTAGAGGCTACCTTGATTCTTGTGTAGCCAGTATGAGGTTGTAGCTTATTAGGATGTTGGTGCAACACTAATGTTTTTGGGAGCAGCATTGGATTTATATAGGAGAAAGAGGGTAGGAGTGCATGCATGTGCTAACCTCTTCTAGTTTCTGTTTTAGACTGTTGATCCACTCTAGTGAGCATTGCTATTTCAGAGTTTGTTTTCACATGCATCGTCTATTGTTAGAGTAGGTGAGAGATCCCTAGGATTGCTAGGGTGCTTGCATGTGAGGAGGGTGTAGATCCTAGGGAGGAGTGTGCTGCAACTTCTCTATGTGAGATATTCATTGGACAGAAACGTCTAGCGACACTACGGAAGTCACCCTTCGGCGAATAGGCCATGAGTGGGGGGGTATCTGCTACGCCGAAGTCACCTTGGACTGGCACCTAGCCTCAATCATTTTTCACAAGCACTGGAGCAAACACAAGCCCTTCCTTGGGGGGTTGCAATAACAATGCTCTTCCTTCACTAACCCAGCAAGCTACTGTGGTGATTACTGTTATTATTCTTATACAGTTACTTACACTAAATTATTGTACAAATAAAATCGTGCAAAAAGGTTTCATTGTGTGGGTTCATAAAAGACACTTTCACCGACTTCTTTCCTCAAGGCTGTATGCATCCCCAAATTTTTGTGACTGTTTTCTGGTCAGGAAATTAAATTTTGAATAATGATTTTACTTAGAACTGTATCATTATCATAAAATGTTCTCTTTTCCTTTTATATTTTCTAAATATTTATATTCTAATATACTCATACCATTTCCTCTTTCGCTGCATTTGCAGATCCCTGATGTTGTGAATTTGATCAAGAAAGAGATAGCGGGCCATGTTGATATGGAGCTTAAGCTTTGTGGCGCCTAGTGAACTTCTGGTAGGCCCTTTGGAAAGGCATTTATTTGAAATTGATTGAGAGAATGAAGTTACTTCGTGCCTTTGGTTTGTTTGTCATCGTGGGAAAGTGAAATTTGTGTGCTTTGCAGATCTTGTTGGTTCTATTCATCATTCTTGGTTCCTTTGTCTCATCCAACACTTCAGTATGATTTAGTCCGATCTGAACCAGGTGGCTTTAAGAATAAAGTACCAGATTTTGAACTTCCTGAATTATTTTTGATATGGTAGGCATTGCTGCCTTACGGTTGTCATAAAGATAGAGATAAGTGCTAGTTTGGAGGGATTAGGATTAGTTATAATTGAGATCAACAATATCAACCAAAGTTCAGCATGCTCATATGCTCCAGCTGAAACATGTATTTACTCTTCCTCCACTAAACTATGGTATTTCCAAGTTTGTAATATTCATGAATGATTGTAAACTGTACTTTGGATAATAGTTGTGGTCAAGGCATATCGATGATAATGTTCGAGTTTTTGTTGTATCTTTATTTATTTATTTCTTCGAATTCGTTATTCTACTGAAATAAATACTGATGTAACAAATCTGTTCTCTGTGTTTGCAGATCCTTTGTCTTAGACAAGTTACCATCCAAGTTGAGTTGAATTTCTAAACTTCAAAATAGCCTTGTGAACAGAGCTTTGGTCCGTGGTTCACAGACTTCTTTTTGAATTCTTTTGTTTATACAAAGGCATTCAATGTACATAGGAGAGGATTGTTATTTCAGTAGCTCTCAATTGCAATGCACTGGTAGTCAAATTCTTTTGTATAATATATTCTCTGATTCGTCATTATTTATTCTATTGCATGTCAAATAAAGTTCTAGTTATTAGAGGAAAAGTTCAATAAGCCAGTACACTAGAAGTTGCAAAGCTATGGTGGCCAAAACTTTTGGTGAAATTAATTCTTGGGTTTGTCATTCTTTCTGTAGCTGCATCTCAGGTAAATAAAGCCAAAACTTCTCAAAGAAACAGTTCAAGGTGTATTTTTTTGTGTTCAGATTTCCTAGGGTTCAAGGATTACAATGCTCTGTTGATCCTGGGATATAGTTTTGTATATCACTGAAGAACCAGGTACACTCAGGAGACAATTCAATATATTAAATGACATGTTCTTCATATTTCAAGATTATGGTGTTTCTCATAGAGTGTTTGGTTATTCTTGTGAGAGAAGTCAACGAGTCCTTACAAACGAATTAGATATGGAAGAAACGGAAAATGCGATAATCTTCAGTGCTTTACTTTCATTCCATTCTTCATTTTTTTATTCGCAGTTACTTTTAATAGGATGTAAATACATATCTCCATTGGTTTACTTTCATTCCATTCTTCATTTTTTATTGGCAAGTACTTTTATAGGAATAAATGGGATGTCTATCATATTATTTTCTATTTGGTAACTGGTTATACTGAAGCATTTCGTACTTGGTTGGTTGTCTGATGTTAAAGATACTTCATATATGGTTGGTACATTGCCTCTTGAGCTGTTGAAATGATCCTTTAGGTGGGGATAGTAGTCGTATTAATAATTAACGTGGAAAAAATGCTTTGAATTTCTACTATTATATAAGTATTAACAACTCTTTTTTAATTCATAGATGGGCAAAAATAGGAAATTTCTAACATAGAGAAGATGAATGAATTGACAATTTGATAGGGATTTGGATATTATGATGATAGGCGGGTCCTATTGTATAGTGGCAGAGGACATCTCTCTATCAAGGAGGCAACGGGGATTCGACTTCCCTTAATTGAGTATCCTAAAGACAGAAAGCAAGGGAAATAAATAGAAAGCACAGACAAAAAAAAGGAATGCCAGAAATAAAGAAAAGAAACGTGCCAGAATGAAACTATACTTGAAAGAAATTATGGAAAGGTTGAAATTCAAAGAAAAGAACTTGAGACAACTTTCGATTTATTATTCCGAATGTCAGAAAAAGGGGAGATTCCTTCCCCAAAGGTTGAGTGGATCAATGGATAATAGCAAGTTGGCCTATCCTTTATATACAGTGATATGTCATTGTGGTTTAGTCAGTGTGCTTTAAAGAAGGCATTACAAAGGCAACAGAGGCAACAAGTAATAGGGTCTACAAGGTACACAATTTTTCCAAGCAATGGTTTTATTAGAGTAATGGA
>JZKD02S0345084.1:0-19066 GCA_000966675.3 Picea glauca | reverse complement strand
GCTGTTATAATTCCTCTTCTTTCCTCATTCTTTCACTAAGTTTCTCAAATGGTTAATTAACGCATGCAAAATTAAAACTCAACCATAAGTCATTAAAAGATCCTACGGATCAAATGCTCCATTTTGAAAATAGGAGTTCCTAAAGACACAACTCAGAGACTTCCTTTATGACTTGTGATGGAGCCCTGAAAGGGAAGTGGTACATCCCGAGAGACTATGGTGCAGAGAAGAGGGTACACTTCCTTAGGTTGTGCAGGTTGAGGAGAACAAGAGATTGTTGGTTGGAATTGGTGTAGGAGTTGTGAACTTGCAAAAGTATCAAGTATTGTGATGTAAAATTATGTACATGTATACCAGTATGATGTTGTGCACCAAGGATGGTGAAAATTGTAGCGGGAGGGGAATCTAACATCCCCATTTTGAATCCCTGGTTTAATGATGTAATTTAAATACAATGTACTATCATTAGGTTGTGCACCAAGGACGGTGCAAATTGTAGGGGGAGAGGAATCTAACATCCCCATTTTAAATCCCCGGTTTAATGATGTAATGTAAATACAATGTACTATCGCGATCCAAAGAAATGTAATACATGAACATTGTATAAAAAAATAATGAAATAAAATGTATCATCAGCTATAGACAGACATGAATGGAGTCATGGGGCTTAAGTTTCCACAATAGAGGGGGTTCCAAGGGGTGGATTATCCATGTGTATTAATCCCAACCCACTTTCTTGAAATTATTATTTTGTATGAACCTTCTATTTTCCTTTTGAGTGTATAAAAATCAAATCATTGAATACATTTAAGAGGGTTGGTGTGAAAATTCACCTCACATAAGTTATTGAGAGCATGGGGCTGAGTGTAATCAACATTAGGGAGTGTGAGAGTCAATGTACATAGGCAAAAGGGAAATTTGAATGGGTATTGTAGACAGTTTTTACAACCATTTTTTGGGGATAGCCAGAGAGGAGTGAGTGTTGGAGCTTGAAGACAACCATAGTGGGGTTTGTGGGAAACTTGTTGGAGTTGTAATTGCATGAGGAAGAAAGGTTTTAGGCCTATATAAGAGATTTATATATAATAAATTACCACAGAGAAAATGAGTTGCAGTTGTAAGTCCCTAGAGTCCCCAACAAGAGAGATTCCTAGCCAACATGTGTTGGATCCCCAGAGAGAAGTGGGATGGCTCGAGGGACTGCATGCAGACAAGGGGGATCTCATTCCTTGGATTTTATAGGTTGAAGGGGAAGAGAGATGGTATATTGGGATAGTTGTAGGAAAATTATCTTGCTATGGGTTATTTTGGGCTGTGACTAGACAATAAAGACACCATTTCTTATGGATTCCTAGCCCCAGCTCCGATATGACTTGTTGTTGATATTAGGAGCGACAAGTCTATGGTTGGGTGGAATGTCCCTCCTTTGTAGTTGGTTGCACATTTTCTTAACATGTTAAGTATTTTGTCTATATTCACTATTTTAATCCATGTGTTTTAGTTGTTGTGTGTGTTTACTCTGATTTTTGAATGAATTAATGGCTATTGTGCATGTTTAATAAACTACATTCATGTTTTTAAATATTTTTTCTAGTTGCATGAGTTTTTATCTTGTCATATGCATTTAGTTTAAATGGGTATCGGAAAATTTTGTCGGGTTTAGTAGTGGGGGTGTTACACAATGAGTCAAACATTTCAATAAGAAGTGCTTCTTAGTAGATTGAGTCTAGAGAGAGTATGATTTATTCCACTTCCATAGAGAATTAGGTTAATTTATCTCAAGGAGGAAGTAGGAAGCTTCTTCATTTTCTCCATAAAGTAGCTTTGTTTGAACAAAAAGACTCTTAAATTGGTCACTGGCATTCAAATATCAGTACAATCAACTTTAGCCCCTTTAACCAAGTTCATCCCAACAAAACAACAACAAATAAAAAGGGCTAATGCCACATAACATATGCATAATCAAGAGGACAATGGGAGGTGGGATTGATGGTATTTCTCCCATATCATTGCCATATGAAATCATAATTGGATGGAATTTGGACTATAGAGAGATGTAACATGTGCACATGTTACTTTCGAAATTAGTTAAAAATCTATTTGTTTATCTCCTAACAATAGGAAAACACAATACAAAAGAAAGTATTTTGGACATGAAAGGCTAAAGTAAAGTATCCTATTAGCATCCATTGAGACCAATTTGGCATGTAAAACATGTGTTAAATAACAAAGGGAAACCAACCTTGATTCCATTGGTATTTATGGAACAAATTTATCAAAAACTTAATTAAATTTTTTAAGTCTCTTAACATTAAAAATAAATTAAAAAAAACAACAATAATTAATAATCACATTTGTATAAAAGAAATAATATATTATTCGTATGTTTAATAAAATATTTTAAAAGTTATGATATTTTTAAAATATTTAGAAAATAAAAAATAATAGAATAATTATAATTTATATTAAAAATGCTAAAGAAGAAAATCAACATTGCTAAAATCAATGTTGGACAACTCCCAAAACACCATGGGATGAGAGAATTTGTCACCTTTGTGACACTAAGCGGATAGAATATCTGAATACCCATATTAGATCCCAATTTAAAAATATATGCCACATTACTGACCTTCCTAACCTCCTCGGTCATCAAAACTATGGTGATATATTTCAATGCTTTTTGAGAATAGAAATAAAATTTTAAAGAAATTGAAGTAATCTCTTACATTCTTAAGGTGCAATAAATCAATTGGTCTAAGTGGAAATTAATCATCGTCGTCAACTTAATTTTAATTTTTAAATTTAAATTTAAATTGATTATTTAAATTTATTTCATTGTTGAGAAATCAAATTTTAACTTTTATATTATATATGATATATTTTTTTAAATATTTAAAATTACATCATGTTAAAAAGAGAAAAAAATATATAATGAGTATCATATTCTCTTTCCAAGATACTAAAATAGCTATGAAATTAGAATAAATAGTATGATTTAAAAATTTGGCATTTATAATCAGTAATACCCCTCTTGTAAGGAGATGCATATTTACCTCATTTATCCATAATTAACCTTATTATTAAAAACAAACTTGCAACAAAATTTACAATATATATATATATATATATATATAATTGAGACTCTCACCACCCTGCTAGGAAACATTGAATGTTGTGACGTGTGGTGTAGAGACTCTCTGATGATCTGAAACTTCAGATTGGACACCCTATACACCACCAACCAATAGTGTAAAGACCCTACCACACCATTCAATATAATATTGCGTAGCAGGGTGGATATTAGCGGCCACATTTTTCAAGGGATGAAAACAAGAACACACATGAGGAGGATAATTGTACTTCAGTTACATTGTTGGCAATCCCAAAACCCAACGTTCAATATTTTAAATATATCCTTACATTGTCAACATTCCCAAAACCCAATGTTCAATATTTTAAATATATCCTTACATAAAGGGCGATGTTCGAAATTCAGTTTCGTACAAGAACAAGCCCGACATTGATAAAGTTCAAAACTTTTCAATGAAACTACGTGTGAGGCTCAAGTGAGGATAAGGAAAAAGAGATGATCATTAAGTTCAAAAATTTCCATAGAAACTATGTGCAAGGTTTAAGTGATGATAAGGACAAGAATATGATCATTAATTTATGTTTGTACTTAAACGAGATCTGAAAGATATAGGTCACATGAACCAAACTATTAAACTGATTGATTGTGACAAGACACATATTGAAATATTGGTTGTCATTGATGTCAACCCTTGAAGAAGTCAAGAAGCCCCGAAGGTATGGTTATGAAACCCTTAGTAGATTAAGGAAAAATGACATGAATTCCAGTGTAAATGTAGGTAAATCATTCATGGATGGATAGTACGTATCATGTCATTTTTTATGGTATGCGGTATGTCACATGGTTCCTCACATTTCAGGTGTTATGGCCTTGTGAAGTTGGAGGACCCCAAAGAATGATATAGAAGCCCCTAGAAGGTCAACAAGAAGTTACAGGTCATTTATTAAGGGTAAAGTGGTTGCAACAAGAGAGTGTGGTTTAGCCCTAAAATAAGGAAAAGGGGTAAAACATTTACAAGATAGCCCCTAAAGGAAGTCACTTGAAAATTATAAATAAGACTTCAAGAGACTCTTATTAACACCTATTGAGCACATTGAATATATATGTTGTAAAGTGTTATGGGAAGGTACATTGAAAAATCTTAAGCAGTGAGTCTGAGGTCGAGAAGTTCAGTGAAGAGAGAAGTTGCAGGAGCCGAAGGGAGGAAGTTGAGCTTATTTTTCTAGGGTTTCCCTGAAGTTATCTATGAGTTGAAGTGAAGGAACAACACAAACATTCGCAATTTGCATACTCAAAGAAGCACGGAAATACGAAGTGTTCAACGAAGGAAAACAGGAACGCATAGAGAAGCAAAAAAATCCTCAAGTTTCATAAGAAGTGGGGCATGAACATCTGTGAGTTTACAAAGCACAGGGCATGAATCTATTGAGAAAATTGAAGTTCAGAAGATCAAATCCATCAAGTAAGCTACAGGTTGAGAGGTATGGTTTATTATGTATGGTAGGATCTATATTTTGTAGTAGTCCAACACATAAATGTCTTAGTAGTTTATGAGTATTTGAATTGGAAGACATTCTTGTGGATAATTGTATGAGGGCTTGAGGCATAAGGGTTTGAGTGGTAATAGTTGATGAAGTATAGAAGAAGTGACAGGTCATGGTAGTGACAATGACAGATCAATAAAAGGATTATTGATTCAGTGGTAGTGACAGGTTGTCAACATTTATATTTATGGGTGGTTGGACAAGGCAAGGAAAAGGGGTTGTATCCTTCTTTTGGTTGGTGTTGAAAAATTGAGGAGTTGGAGCTTCCTTCAGGTTGGAGCCTAAAAAATAGGGGTTGGAGCCTCCTTCCAGTTGTAGCTGGAAAAGAAGGAAGTTGGTGCTTCCTATAAATGTATTTCTTGTGACATATAAGAAAAAAATCCATTGTTTTCTCCCACATTGGGTTTCCACATAAAATTCTTGTGTACTATGTATTTGTGGTTTCTTATTGTTCATGGTTGACTTATATTGTTGATGATACATTGAATGTTAATGTTAAACTGTTGAACACTACTCATAAAGTTAACAAATACATATTGTGGTTAAAATTGGTAATAAAGTACTCATATTGATTCACCCCCCCTCTCAGTATTCCAAATATTGGTATCAGAGCAGGTCCTTCAAGAAATAGTTTAACCCCTGGAAGGAGATCATGGAATACGCCAATATTGGAGCACCAAGATTTGATGGACAAAACTATTCCTTTTTCATTAAAAGAATGCAAATCTTTTTACAAGCATAATGATTTCATTTTTTGCGGTCACTAGTAGATGAATATGCAACACCAACCACTCCCCCAACTGAAAAAGATGGAAAAAAACTAAGAGAAAACAACTCAAAGCCTAAAGGCACCATTCTGAGCAGTTTGGATGATTCGGTATTTGTCAAGTTATGCATTGCAAGACCACAAAGTATATTTGGTATAAATTTCAAAATATTTACGAATGAGATACCAAAGTCAAGGGAGCTAAGATTCAACCCCTTAGAGACAAGTTTGAGCAACTAAAAATGAAGGAATATGAAGACATTGCAGCCTACTTTCTGTGAGTTGGAGAAATGGTGAATACTATTATAGGACTGGGAGAAGAAGTTGATGATTCGGTGGTCATTCAAAATATTCTATGATCTCTATCTATGATATTTGATCCTAAGATAGAATCCCTGGAAGAAAGAACATATCTTGACAGTTTGAGCATGGATGAGCTACATGGAATATTCACATCTTATGAAATGAGGATAGAACAAGTGAACCTAGTCATGAAGGAAGTAGCATTCAAATCATCCAAGAAGATGAAGAAACCAAAAAAGAAAAATTCAAAAATAGATTGCATATGCAGCAATGATTCAAATGAAGATTGATGCAGTAGCATTGTAATCAAGCCAACAAAGCAAGCGCAAAAATGGAAGATAGCTGGAAATGCACCAACACACATTTTGAAGATATTTTGAAATTCAAAAGAGAGCACATTAATTTAAAATCTGAAGAGATGTAATTGTTCTTAAATGCCTTGGGGGAATGTAATGCAGATCTTGAGAATAGCTCTCATCTGTCGGCTGTAGACATTTATTGTAATAAATGTAAGGTAGTTGTAGCTTTTAATTCAATTATATAGTTAGATTTTTAGGAGGGAAAACTCTAGAAAGGTCCCTTGTATGTATTCTATTGTAACAATTATTCTCATGGTAAGAAAAAGAACTGTAGAGAAAGAGAGCAAAGAAGAACAAAGATTGTAGAAGATTGTATAAGCATATAGTTGTTGTTATAGAACCCATGTACAGATGCACTTGGATTAATATAAAGAATTCTTTGATCCAATCTCATGGTGTTTATGAATTCTGTTTACATCTATTGAATGATATGTTTACAGTTTGCTTATATTATCGGTTATGCATTTGTTTCAATGTTATGTGTGTGTATGCTCTTGATTTCATGTTGAATGTATGAAGTCTGTGATAGGAGGAGTATGAGTTTCAATTGTTTCTCATCCTAAGAATTCCTCCAAGGAGTGCAGTGAGAGTCCACAAAGAGTGCATTGATGAGGTTATGATTTTTATCTCAAAAAAATGTCAAGAGAGATATCATTGTTCTCATACCAACATAAGTGTAGGTATATCACAGAGTCGTGTAAGGTGTGCACAGGTTGGTTGAAGTATTAAACTTTATAAACCAAGGAGAAAGGTTGAAGAATTGTTGTCACAAAGAGTGCAGAGTTGAAGGTTCAAACAATTCAGAGGTTATTGTGAATGCCGCAAGGAGTGCACGCAAGAATCCTTTTGAAGCCTTGAGTTTGCAGCAGAAAAAATCTCAAGAAGGATAAAGACTCGGAAGAATATCGAAGGGAGAATGAGGGTTGAAGTCGCCTTGCAAAAGCCAAGTTTAGGAGGAAAAGATGCCAAGTTATTTGGCTAGGAGTCTTCCAGAAACCTGAATGAACAGTTGAAATTCTCAGAGGGATAATCACCGAAATTCTGTGAGTTGTTGGATCTGGTAGATCAGTGGAGAGGATAAGGCTGATAATATTTTGGCACTCACAAGATTAGGAGAGGTAGTGGCCATCAGATCTGGATCGACGAGGGTCGTTGATCTCGTGGTTTAATTTCATCATTTCGAAATTCAGAGGTGTGGAGAAAGTTGTAACTCAGATTCGAGAGTCACGAAATCTCGATTCACAAGATCCTGACACAATCTGGATCGTCGATCATGGAAGTAATATGGACTGTTGAATAGAGGCAAGGAAATATTGTGATTTCGGCCTTCGACGAAGGGAGATAAGACACATTGTGATTCCCCGATACACGAAGTCCTAAAGCGCGTGTAGGGTAGGCTCGGGTCTGAGCCAAGGGTCACATCGGGGAAGAGATAAAGGAGGAGCTAAAGATCCATTAGCCCTTTCCGAGGTTTCAGGGATAGAGCGAATCAGAGGGACTCACATCAGGAGTCATGAAGTCGTGAAACCCGAAATACCTTTTCGGGCGAAGGATGTGGTCACATCAATTGGTCACGTGGAAGGAGGTTCACGCCTTGTGCTTGTTCGCACACGCGTAAATTCTAAGAAGGACATGTGGAAAGAATTGTGTGTTGAAGATTCCTTCAGGGAATCAAAGAGTCAGTCAGACTCAAAGGGGATACTAAGAATGATCCTTAGACTAGAAGGTCAAGCAGAACCTGTTGAGGTAGGGGTGTTGTGTCAGGTGGTATTAGAGCTTACAATCATTGTTTTTTGTAAGCAAGAGAGAACATAAGGCCAGTTGTGATTCAAATTTTGCATGGAATAGATTTGAACAATGTCGCCAAGAAGACGTCAATATAGACCAATGATCGATCCATCTATGGAGAGGGAAATGGAAAAATCCATGCTCGATTAGATGTTATGGAGACATCACAGAGACAAACAGTTGATGTTGGAAACGTCAATTAAGTCGAAAGCAAGAATGAGGCTGGAGCTGAAGAGGAAGTTGCAGCCGAAAATGCTGCAGAAGAACGTCTATTCAGAGTTGTTGCAAGAATAGGTGCCAGAGAAAAGATGGATATTATGATGTATGAAGGCAACTTAGACGTTGAAGAGATGCTAGATTGGTTTAAATCTCTAGGTCAATACTTCGACTATGAGGATGTCAAGGAAGATAAGAAAGTTAAACACGCAGTCACTAGATTGAAAGGGCATGCAACATTGTGGTGGGATGAGTTGCAGGATGGTAGGCATTGCAAAGGAAAGAAAAGAATCAAAAGCTGGGATAGGATGGTTGCAAAGATGAAGGAATAATTCATACCCAGAGATTACCAAATTAATCTATTTCGAAGAATGCAGAATTTGAGACAGAAGGGGATGACAGTGAAGGAATACACTGAAGAGTTATGTAGGATAAACATTATAGTTGGTCATCATGAAAGTGATGATGAAAAGGTTTCTAGATACATGAATGGTCTAAGATTTGACATTCAAGATGAGATGAGCATGATGACAATCAAGAATGTAGAAGATGCTTATCAAATGGCTTTAAAGGCAGAAGAGAAATTGGCCCAAAAGCAAGGTCAAAGGGGCAGAGGTAGAATTCCGACCAAAGGCAAATAAATTGCCAAAGACAGAGTACAGAAGCCCAAGGATTAAGAGAAGAAACCTCATAATCACCCTGAAAGAGGAGGAAGTTCACAGGGAAGACAATATGCCAATAAGAACACTTTTCCACGAGCAAGAGGAAGAGGAAGAGGCAGAGGAGGTGAAATTAAGTGTTTTGTCTATGGAAAGATCAGACACAAATATTTTGAATGTCCTGATAGAAAGAGAGATGGAGGAGAAGCTCACATTTCATAAGTGCAAAGGCGAAATGTTGAGGCTGAAGATGTAGAAGGTAGAAGATCCTTAATGATGAGGAAAACTCTCTTGAAGCCAGAGAAAGAGATGGAGAATCCAGTTCATAGAAACAATTTACTTAGAACTTCTTGCAAGACCAAGGATATGGTATGCAAAGTGATAGTGGAAAGTGGAAGCACAAATAATCTAGTATCCACAGAAATGGTGGAGAAGCTATAATTGGAGACAATTGCACATCCAAGTCCATACAAGGTTTCGTGGTTGCAAAAAGGACATCAGGTAACAGTCACTAAACAATGTTTAGTTGAATTTAAGATAGGGGGATATAGAGACTATATCTTATGTGATGTCATTCTCATGTATTTCTGTCATCTTTTGTTGGGGAGACCATGGCAATATGACATAAATGTTGTTCATGACGGAAGAAAGAACACATACACCTTGGAAAATAATGGTAGAAAGCATATGTTGCTGCCAATTGAATACAAGAAGGTGGAAGAAGAAGCAAGCAATACTATACTTCTCATGAGTGGGAAGGAAATTCTGGATGAAGTCAAGAAAGATCAAGACATGCAGTTTGTTGTTGTAAGGAAACCGAGAGTCATCTTGACGAGTACTTCAATAGATGATCTACTGAAGGAAATTAAGGAACTGCTGAAGAATTTCGTTGATATAGTGGTGGATGATTTACCTTGTTCTTTGTCTCCCATTAGAAGTATAAGCCATCACATTGACCTTATACCAGAAGAAATTTTACCAAACAAAGCAGCATACAGATTGACATCGCAGGAGAATGAAGAGGTTAAGAAGAAAGTCCAAGATTTGATGGACGGGGAATTGATTAGAGAAATCTTGAGTCCATGTGTTGTACCAAAAGTGTTAAGTCCAAAGAAGGATGGTGGATGGAGGATGTGTACAGACTCGAGGGCCATAAACAAAATCACCATCAGGTATAGATTTTCTTTACCCAGGATGGATGACTTGATTGATTACTTGAGTGGAGCAAAGTTTTTTTCAAAAATTGATTTGAAAATAGAATATCATCATATTAGAATGAGGGAAGGTGATGAATGGAAGACAACATTCAAAACGAATGAAGGACTGTATGAATGGCTTTTCATGCCGTTTGGTTTGACGAATGCACCAAGTAATTTCATGAGATTGATAAATGAAGTCTTGGAGGATTTGATTGGAAAGTTTGTAATTGTGTATCTTGATGATACACTGATCTTCAGTAAGACTGAAGAAGAAAATTTGATACACCTAACTCTAGTGATGAGGAGATTGCAACAAGAAAATTTGTTGATAAATCTGAAGAAGTCGTCTTTCATGAAGAAAGAAATTGTTTATTTGGGGTTCATGATCTCTTCGAATGAGTTGAAGATGGATCCGGAGAAAGTAAAACCGATCAAAGAATGGCCATCGCCAAGGAATATATTTGAAGTCAGAAGCTTCCATGGATTAGCTAGTTTTTACAGGAAATCCATCAGAAATTTTAGTGGGATTAATGCACCAATGATGGACACAGTCAAGAAAAGACATAAATATTTTCATTGGACAGAGGAAGCAAAGGAAAGTTTCAAATTGTTGAAGGAGAAGATAACTAGACAATCAGTTCTGGTTTTGCCAGACTTCAGTAAAACGTTTCAAGTCCGATGTGATGCAAGTGGATTCACGGTTGGAGCAGTCTTAAGTCAAGAAAATAGACCAATTGCATACTTCAGTGAGAGGCTGAACGAGGCAAAGATGAAATAATTAACGTATGATAAAGAGTTTTATGAAATCATACAAGCGTTGAAGAAATGGAGGCATTACTTGGTTCCAAAAGAGTTTGTCTTGTATAGTGATAACCATGATTTGCAATTCATAACTCAACAGGAGAAATTGAACCAAGTAATGCTTGTGACAAGACATATTGAAATATTGGTTGTCATTGATGTCAACCCTTGAAGAAGTCAAGAAGACTCGAAGGTATGGTTATGAAACCCTTAGTAGATTAAGAAAAAATGACATGAATTCCAGTGTAAATGTAGGTAACTCATTCATGGATGGATAGTACGTATCATGTCATTTTTTATGATATGCGGTATGTCACATGGTTCCTCACAGTTGAGGGGTTATGGCCCTGTGAAGTTGGAGGACCCCTAAGAATGATATAGAAGCCCCTAGAAGATCAACAAGAAGTTATAGGTCATTTATTAAGGGTAAAGTGGTTGCAACAAGAGAGTGTGGTTTAGCCCTAAAATAAGGAAAAGGGATAAAAAAATTACAAGATAGCCCCTAAAGGAAGTCAGTTGAAAAATATAAATAAGACTTCAAGAGACTCTTATTAACACCTATTGAGCACATCGAATATATATGTTGTAAAGTGTTATGGGAAGGTACATTGACATATTTGAAGCAGTGAGTCTGAGGTAGCGAAGTTCAGTGAAGAGAGAAGTTGCAGGACCGAAGGGAGGAAGTTGAGCTTATTTTTCTAGGGTTTTCCTGAAGTTATCTGTGAGTTGCAGTGAAGGAAGAGCGCAAACATTCACAATTTGCATACTCAAAGAAGCACAGAAATACGAAGGATTCAGTGAAGGAAAACAAGAACGCACAGAGAAGCAAAGAAATCCTCAAGTTTCATAAGAAGTGAGGCACGAACTTCTATGAGTTTACAAAGCACAGGGCACGAGTCTATTGAGAAAATTGAAGTTCAGAATATCAAATCCATCAGATAAGCTACAGGTTGAGCGGTATGGTTTATTATGTATGGTAGGATCTATATTTTGTAGTAGTCCAACACATAAATGTCTTAGTAGTTCATGAGTATTTGATTTGGAAGACATTCTTGTGGATATTTGTATGAGGGTTTGAGGCATAAGGGTTTGAGTGGTAATAGTTTATGAAGTATAGAAGAAGTGACAGGTCATGGTAGTGACAATGACAGATCAGTAAAAGGATTATTGATTCAGTGGTAGTGACAAGTTGTCAACATTTATATTTATGGGTAGTTGGACAAGGTAAGGAAAAGGGGTTGTAGCCTCCTTTTGGTTGGTGCTGAAAAATTGAGGAGTTGGAGCTTCCTTCAAGTTGGAGCCTAAAAACTAGGGGGTTGGAGCCTCCTTCCGGTTGTAGCTACCATGACCTGTCACTTCTTCTATACGTTCAATATTTTGTGTTGGGACTTCCGAGGACACAGAGAGGTTGTGGTTCCATATTTTTGGTATTCGACAGATTCTTGAAAATGGCATATTTCATTCCATGTCAAAAAACCAATGACGCAACACACATTGCAAACCTATTTTTCAAAGAAGTTGTTCGACTTCACGGCTTCCCCAAGTTCATCCCAACAAAACAACAACAAATAAAAAGGTCTAATGCCACATAACATATGCATAATCAAGAGGACAATGGAAGGCGGGATAGATGTTATTTCCCCCATATCATCGCCATATGAAATTATAATTGGATGGAATTTGGACTATAGAGAGATGGAACATGTGCACATGTTACTTTTGAAATTAGTCAAAAATCTATTTGTTTTTCTCCTGGGAAACACAATACAAAAGAATGTATTTTGGACATGAAAGGCTAAACTAAAGTATCCTATTATCATCCATTAATACCAATTTGGTATGTAAAACATGTGTTAAATAACAAAGGGAAACCAACCTTGATTTCATTGGCATTTATGGAACAAATTTATCAAAAAATTAATTAAATTGTTTAAGTCTCTTAACATTAAAAATCAATTAAAAAAAACAACAATAATTAATAATCACATTTGTATAAAAGAAATAATATATTATTCGTATTTTTAATAAAATATTTTAAAAGTTATGATATTTTTAAAATATTTAGAAAATAAAAATAATAGAATAATTATAATTTATATTAAAAGTGCTAAAGAAGAAAATCAGCATTGCTAAAATAAATGTTGGACAACTCCCAAAACACCATGGGATGAGAGAATCTGTCACCTTTGTGACACTAAGCGGGTAGAAGATCCCAATACCCATATCAGATCCCAATTTAAAAATATCTGCCACATTACTGACCTTCCTAACCTCCTCAGTGATCAAAACTATGGTGATATATTTCAATGCTTTTTGAGAATAGAAATAAAATTTTAAATAAATTGCAGTAATCTCTTACATTCTTAAGGTGCAATAAATCAATTGGTCTAAGTGGAAATTAATCATCGTCGTCGTCGTCGTCAACTTAATTTTAATTTTTAAATTTAAATTGATTATTTTAATTTATTTCATTGTTGAGAAATCAAATTTTAACTTTTATATTATATATGATATATTTTTTAAAATATTTAAAATTACATCATGTTAAAAAGAGAAAAATATATATATAATGAGTATCATATTGTCTTTCCAAGATACTAAAACAACTATGAAATTAGAATAAATAGTACAATTTAAAAAATTGGCATTTCTAATCAGTAGTACCCCTCTTGTAAGGAGATGCATATTTACCTCATTTATCCATAATTAACCTTATTATTAAAAACAAACTTACAAAAAATTTACAAAATATATATAAAATGGAGACTCTCACCACCCTACTAGGAAACATTGAATGTTGTGACATGTGGTGTAGAGACTCTTTGATGATCTGAAACTTCAGATTGGACACCCTCTACACCACCAACCAATAGTGTAAAGACCCTACCACACCATTCAATATAATGTTGCGTAGAAGGGTGGATATTAGCGGCCACATTTTTCAAGGGATGAAAACGAGAACATGCATGAGGAGGATAATTGTACTTCAGTTACATTGTTGGAATTCCCAAAACCCAACATTCAATATTTTAAATATATCCTTACATTGTCAACATTCCCAAAACCCAACATTCAATATTTTAAATATATCCTTAAATGAAGGGCGATGTTCGAAATTCAGTTTCGTACAAGAACAAGCCCGGCATTAATAAAGTTCAAAACTTTTCAATGAAACTACGTGTGAGGATAAGGAAAAATAGATGATCATTAAGTTCAAAACTTTCCATAGAAACTACGTGCGAGGTTTAAGTGATGATAAGGACAAGGATATGATCATTAATTTATGTTTGTACTTAAATGAGATCTGAAAGATATAGGTCACACGAACCAAACTATTAAAATGATTGATTGTGACAAGACACATATTGAAAGATTGGTTGTCATTGATGTCCACCCTTGAAGAAGTCAAGAAGCCCCGAAGGTATGGTTATGAAAACATTAGTAGATTAAGGAAAAATGACATGAATGCCAGTGTAAATGTAAGTAACTCATTCATGGATGGATAGTACGTATCATGTCATTTTCTATGATATGCGGTATGTCACATGGTTCCTCATGGTTCAGGGGTTATGGCCTTGTGAAGTTGGAGGACCCCAAAGAATGATATAGAAGCCCCTTAAAGGTCAACAAGAAGTTACAGGTCATTTATTAAGGGTAAAGTGGTTGCAACAAGAGAGTGTGGTTTAGCCCTAAAATAAGGAAAAGGGGTAAAAAATTTACAAGACTTCAAGAGACTCTTATTAACACCTATTGAACACATTGAATATATATGTTGTAAAGTGTTATGGGAAGGTACATTGACAGATCTAAAGTAGTGAGTCTGAGGTAGTGAAGTTCAGTGAAGAGAGAAGTTGCAGGAGTCGAAGGGAGGAAGTTGAAATTATTTTTCTAGGGTTTTCCTAAAGTTATCTGTGAGTTGTATTGATTCACACCCCCTCTCAGTATTCCAACTATTGGTATCAGAGCAGGTCCTTCAAGAAACAATTTAACCACTAGAAGGAGATCATGGAATATGCCAAGATTGGAGCATGAAGGTTTGATGGACAAAACTATTCATTTTTCATTAAAAGAATGCAAATATTTTGACAGGCATAAGGATTTGATTTTTTGCGGTTAGTAGTAGACGAATATGCAACAACAACCACTCCCCCAACTGACAAAGATAGAAAAAAACTAAGCGAAAACAACTCAAAGGCTAAAGGCACCATTCTGAGCAGTTTGGATGATTCAGTGTTTCTCAAGTTATGCATTGCAAGACTGCAAAGTATATTTGGGATAAATTTCAAAATATTTACGAATGAGATACCAAAGTCAAGGGAGCTAAGCTTCAAACCCTTAGAGCCAAGTTTGAGCAAATAAAAATGAAGGAATATGAAGACATTGCAACCTACTTTATGTGAGTTGGATAAATGGTGAATACTATTATATGACTAGGAGAAGAAGTTGACGAGTCGGTGGTCATTCAAAAGATTCTATGATCTCTATCTATGAGATTTGATCCTAAGATAGCATCCCTGGAAGAAATAACATATATTGATAGTTTGAGCATGGATGAGCTACATGGAATATCCATATCTTATGAAATGAGGATACAACAAGTGAACCTAGTCATGAAGGAAGTAACATTCAAATCATCCAAGAAGATGAAGAAACAAAACAAGAAAAATTCAAAACTAGATTGCATCTGCAGCGATGATTCAAATGAAGATTGATGCAGTAGCATCGTAATCAATCCAACAAAGCAAGTGCAAAAACGGAGGATGGTTGGAAATGCACCAGCGCACATTTTGAAGATATTTTGAAATTCAAAAGAGAGCACATTAATTTAAAACCCGAAGAGATGTAATTGTTCTTAAATCCCTTGGGGGAATGTAATGCAAATCTTGAGCGTAGATCTCATCTGTTGGTTGTAGACATTTATTCTAATAATTGTAAGGTAGTTGTATCTTTTAATTCGATTAGATAGTTAGAGTTGTAGGAGGGAAAACTTTAGAAATCTCCCTCGTATGTATTCTATTGTAACAATTATTCTCATGGTAAGAATAAGAACTGTAGAGAAAGAGAGAAAAGAAAAACAGAGATTGTAGAAGATTGTATAAGTAGATAGTTGTTGTTATATAACCCATGTACATATGCACTTGGATTAAGATAAATAATTCTTTGATCCAATCTCATGGTGTTTATGAATTCTGTTTACATCTATTGAATGGTATGTTTACAGTTTTATTATATTATCGGTTATGAATTTGTTTCAATGCTATGTGTTTGTATGCTCTTGATTTCATGTTGAATGTATGAAGTCTGTGAGAGGAGTATGAGTTTCAATTATTTCTCATCCTGAGAATTCCTGCAAGGAGTGCAGTGAGAGTCCACAAAGAGTGCATTGACGAGGTTCTGAGTTTTATCTCAGAAAAAGCTCAGGAGAGATATCATTGTTCTCATACCTACGGAAGTGCAGGTATATCACAGAGCCATGCAAGGTGTGCACAGGTTGGTTGAAGTCTTAGACTTTATCAACCAAGGAGAAAGGTTGAAGAATTGTTGTCACAAAGAGTGTGAAGAGTTGAAGGTTCAAACAATTCATAGGTTATTGTGAATGCCGAAAGGAGTGGATGCAAGAATCCTTTTGAAGCCTTGAGTTTGCAGCAGAACAAAGCTCAAGAAGGATAAAGACTTGGAATAAGCTCGAAGGGAGAATGAGGTTTGAAGTCACCTTACAGAATCCAATTTCATGAGGAAAAGACAGCAAGTTATTTGGCCAGGAGTCTTTGAGAAGCCTGAACGGACGATTGAAATTCTCAGAGGCAGAATCACCAAAATTTCGTGAGCCATTGGATCTGGTAGATCAGTGGAGAGGATAAGGCTGATAATATTTCAGCACTCACAAGCTCAGGAGAGGTAGTGGCCGCAGATCTGGATCGACGAGGGTCATTGATCTTGTGTTTGAATTTCATCATGTCGGAATTCGGAGGTGTGGAGAAAGTTGTAACTCATAGTCGAGAGTCGTGAAATCTCGATTCGCAAGATCTTGACACAATATGGATCGTCGATCGTGAAAGTAATTTGGACTACTAAACAGAGGCAAGGGAATATCGTGATTTTGGCCATCGATGAAGGGAGATAAGACACATCGTGATTCCCTGATACACGAAGTCTCGAAGCACGTGTAGGGTAGGCCCAGGTCTGAGCTGAGGGTCACATCAGGGAAGAGATAAAGGAGGAGATAAAGATTCGTTAGCCCTTTTCAGGGTTTCGGGGATCAAGAGAGTTAGAGGGACTCACATCAGGAGTCGCGAAGTCACAAAACCTGAAATAGATTTTGGGGTGAAGGCTGTGGTCACATCATTTGGTCACATGGAAGGAGGTTTGCGACTTGTGCTTTTTCGCACACGTGTAAATTCTAAGAAGGACCTGTGGAAACACTTGTGTGTTGAAGATTCCTATGGGGAATAAAAGAGTCAATTAGAATCAAATGGGATACTAAGAATGATCCTTAGACCAGAAGGTTAAGAAGAACCTATTGAGGTAGGGGTGTTGTGTTAGGTGGTATCAGAGCTTACAATCATTGTTTTTTGTAAGCAAAAGAGAACAGAAGGTTAGTTGCGATTCAAATTCTGCATGGAACAGATCTGAACAATTTCACTAAGAAGACATCAATATAGACCAATGCCTGATCCAGCTGTGGAGAGGTAAATGAGATAAATCCGTGCTCGATTAGATGCTATGGAGACAACACAAAGACAGACAGTTGATGTTGGAGACGTCAATGAAGCTAAAAGTGAGAATGAGGTTGGAGCTGAAGAAGAAGTTGCAGTCGAAGATGTTGAAGAAGAACGTCTATTCAGAGTGGTTGCAAGAATAGGTGCCAGATTAAAGAGGGATATTTCGATGTATGAAGGAAATTTAGACATTGAAGAGTTTGTATATTGGTTTAGAGCTCTAGGTAAATACTTCGACTACGAGGATGTCGAGGAAGATAAGAAAGTTAAACACACAGTCACCAGACTGAAAGGGCATGCAACATTGTGGTGGGATGAACTACAGGCTAACAACCATTGCAAAGGAAAGCAAAGAATCAAAAGATGGGATAGGATGGTTGCAAATATGAAAGCCAAATTCATACCCAAATATTACCAAATTAATATGTTTTGAAGAATGCAGAATTGAGACAAAAGGGGATGACAGTGAAGGAATACACTGAAGAGTTCTACAGGATAAACATTACAGCTAGTCATCGTGAGAGTGATGATGAAAAGGTTGCCAGATACATGAATGGTATGAGATATGACATTCAAGATGAGATGAGAATGATGACAATCAAGAATGTAGAAGACGCTTATTAAATGGATTTAAAGGCATAATAGAAATTGGCCCAAAAGCAAAGTCAAAGGGGCAGAGGTAGAAGTCTAACCAAAGGTAAAGCAATTGACAAAGACACAGTACAGAAGCCCAAGGATGAAGAGAAGAAACCTCATAATCAAGCTGAAAGAGGAGGAAGTTCACAGGGAAGACAATATGCCGATAAGAACACTTTTTCGCGAGAAAGAGGAAGAGGAAGAGGTAGATGAGGTGAAATTAAGTGTTTTGTTTGTGGAAATATCGGACAAAAATCTTTTGAATGTCCCGATAGAAAGAGAGATGGAGGATAATATCACATTTCATAAGCGCAAAGGTGAAATGTTGAGGCCGAAGATGCAGAAGGTGGAAGATCCTTAATGATGGGGAAAATTCTCTTGAAGCCAAAGAAAGAGATGGAGAATCCAGTTTAGAGAAACAGTTTATTTATAACTTCTTGCAAGACCAAGGATAGGGTATGCGAAGCGATAGTGGATAGTGGAAGCATAGATAATCTAGTATCCACATAAATGGTGGAGAAGCTAGAATTGGAGACAGTTGCACATCCAAGCCCATACAAGGTTTCGTGGTTGCAAAAAGGACATCAGGTAACAGTCACTAAACAATGTTTAGTTGAATTTAAGATAGGGGGATATAGATATGAGATCTTATTTGATGTCATTCCCATGTATTTCTATCATCTTTTGTTGGGGAGACCATGGCAATATGAAAAAAATGTTGTTCATGACGGAAGAAAGAACACATACACCTTGGAAAAGAATGGTAGAACGCATATGTTGCTGCCAATTGAAGACAAGAAGGTGAAAGAAGAAGCAAGAAATATTATACTTCTCATGAGTGGGAAGGAAATTTGTTAGGGTCCTAACCCTCACATAGGTAGAAAAATATATTCGGATGTAATAAAGGTCAATATTAATAAGGCCTTTCAATAAAATAGAATAAGGCGAATGTAAGAAGACCTAATAGAAGCTTCCGCTTCTAGAA
>JZKD02S0345029.1:0-19068 GCA_000966675.3 Picea glauca | reverse complement strand
ATAGATAATACATTAAGAATGCCTGAATTCCAAGGAGAAGGGTCAGAATACCCAGAACAACATTTGTTTGTATGTGAGATGATATGGACTACAAAGAATGTCCAGGATAAGGAAAAAAATATTGGGCAGTTAGAAACGACGTTCATAGGTCACATAATTTTATGGTACATGAAGTATTAGATTACTACACCGACAGGACAATCAAGGACATTGGAAGAAATTGGAAAAGATTTATTAAAGGAATTTTGGAAGCTGAAATCTGAGTTGCATTACATCATATAGATGAAATAAATTAAGAAAATATAGACTGATACAATTTGGGATTACGATCATAGATTTAAATATGTGATGGGTAGATTAACATTCCAGATCCTTGATGAAAAACATACAGAATGGTTTATTGTAGGTCTATTTACGCACATTCATTATCCTCTAACACGACAAAAGGTAAAATCATAACCAGAAGCATTAGAAATTGTGATGAAGTTAGAATCTTGGATTTTCTTCCCCGACGTCCAGATGTTGTGAGTTGTTTTTCACAACAGTGTTGTCTACCCTATGGAACCAAGCCCTTCAAGGACGAGGTATTGTGTGATATTTTTCCCCTTGAAGTTTATGATGTTCTATTATGCCTACCATATTTGTGGAAAATGCATGATGTATATGAGTATAGACATTGTAGTGTTATTATTAATTTGGGTAGACAATTGTACATGATCCCAGTGGTAGCTCCACCTACCGCTATTTCTTTGATCTCTACTAAGAAATGTAGGAAGGTCATTTCCTAGATCAAGAAATTTGTCTTCTTCATGGTTCACTCTCAAAGTGAATAGAAGGTCACAACCACATCCATGGCCTTTACAAAGGGCCTCTCCTCACAACAAAAGAAAGTGGAAAATATCATGGAATAATACAAATACATATTCTCTTCATCCACTGGGATTCCACAACACTGTCAAGTCAAGAATTGAATCGATCTAACCCCTAGTGCACCTCTACCCAATGGTACATTCTATTTCTTCTCTCTGATGGAAAATGAGGAAATTAAGTGATAGATCCAAGAGTTGCTTCAAAAGGGGAAAATCCAACCCAACTCCTCATTTCGCGAGAGCTCAATTGTACTTGTATAGAAGAAATATGGGACTTGGTGACTCTGCATTGATTACAGGGACCTAGACAAGATCAGGGTTAGGAATTGGTACCTAATTCCATGAATTGAAAAACTTCATGAGAAACTCAAGGGAACCAAGTTTTTCAGCAATATTGACCTGAAGTATAGCTACCACCAGGTCCCAATAGAACATATTAATGTATGGAAGACTTCTTTCAAGTCCAAAGAAGGTATTTTCGAATGGCTAGTCACGTCCTTTGGTTTGACAAATGCTCCATAAAATTTCATGAGATTGATGGATGATATATTGTGACCCTTCACCAATTCCTTTGTGGTGGTATATCTGGATGACATCCTCATCCTCAACAAGAATCAGATAGAACACTTGCAACATATTCAACAAGTCCTTCACACTCTATGACAACACATGCTATATGCTAATGTGGAAAAATGATCCTTCGACATGAACATGATCCAATAGCTAGAATACATTGTTGATAAGCATGGTGTGCATGTGGACCTAGCCAAGATCCAATTCATTCGTGATTGGCCATCCCCGACCACACTAACTGATAGGGATGATTTTAGGGGCTAAATTTCACTCACGGGCTATTTTTCCATGGTTTTCCCAAAAAACACATTCGCTATTTTAAAAATGATTCACTCAAATTTGATAGGATAAAATTATTTTACCTTAAAAATAGCCAAAATTTTATAAAAACTATATAAAATCCTTAGAAATTTGAATAATTTTACAAAAATTTAGCCAAACATTTATAGTTGGCATATGAAGGATTAGTAAGATTTGCGAAGATTTCTACATTTAAAAATAAATTTCCATCCTTAAAATCATCCATGCTAACCAAGCTTCAAAGTTTCTTAGGAATTTCCAACTTCTATCACAGGTTCGTGTTGGGATTCTTCCATATTGGATGGGCCCTCATCCAAGTGACCAAGGGTGGTGGCAAGGAAAATTTCATGTGGGGGAATTCACAACAAAAAACGTTCAATGATTTGAAACATTGCTTATGCTCAGCTCCGGTACTCTCCTTAACCTATGTGCACCAAACTTTTGGGATTGAGAACGATGCTTTAGAATATATTGTGGACACAATACTCACTCAAAATGGTAATCCAGTGTCATATCATAGTGAGACACTCTCATACATCGTCTGTGATTGCCCCTCCTATTATAGAAATATTCCCCTGCAGACAAGTGAACTTTCCCTTGGATTACTGACCCCTATACTAAGACAAAAACAATCATTTGGATACTACCATTCCTATAAACTCATTTTTGTTATCGAAAAAGAGAGGAGAAGGTAAAGTAGGATGTACTCTGTTTACGACGTTTGTCCTAGCTGCTCCTATCCACAAGCTTGATCCAATTCTTGGTGCAAATCAATACTTACAATGAACATCAAGAAACAAGTGACTTCCTTCTACTCTTATGGATTAGGCAAAGCAAATTCATCTATGCAAATTAAATTAAACATAGACAAGCACATGAAACCACATACTTGAAGGAAATAGGCCAAGTATATTAAATGAGAACAAAGAAAACTTACAGACCACGAATGATGTCAGTTGCAACTCCTCCAAGCTCTCCTTGTTCAACCCTTGCATCAATTCCATGATCATAAGTCTGATATCTCCCAACTTCTTCTAGAATAAAAGGTTTGACACATATTATATTCCCCCTCTTCTCCATGGAAAGCCCTCATTATATAGGATTTGGAGGCTTAACTACCATGGAGAAGATCACTCACTAGATCCACTAAAATGGGATCTCCAAGATTTTTAGAGAGAAAATATCTCTCAAGGATTTTAGGGAGAAAATATCTCTCAACATCCACCAAATTAGGATTTTGGTTTGAGAAAATATCTCAACCATCCATGATATTCTCAAACTCTCCTTGAGATTAGGAAACTAAATGTGAGGTGGATTCTCACACTAAATTAATTTCCTTTTTATGAATATTAAAAATCAATTGATGTGCACATAGTATTTTGATATTCATCTGATGTATTTTTCCTCCACATTGACTAGGGATTGTGACATATGTTATTTCATGGTATCAAGGTGTATGTGACACTTATCAGGGTGCATATGACACTTTTACAACACTTGCGACACTTAAGTGTAAATAGGGATGACACTTAAGTGTGAAATTTTGGTGTGTAACACCACCTATGACATAGAAATGTATTCCATCGTAAAATCCTACCAACAATGGAAGCACTACATTCTAGGGAAGGAGATAGTCATCCACACTGATCATAATCCTATGTAGTTCATGCATACAAAAGGAAAATTATAGAACAAACGCCATCAAAAGTGGTCCACATACTTGTAGTAGTTCCATATCAACATCAAATATAACATAGGGAGCACAAATCGTGTCGTTGACTGCCTCAGTCGACCTTTAGTTGCAACTTTAACCATTTTTCTCCACTCATGTGGCCATGAGGTATCTGAGTGGCCCCAACTCTATAAGAGCAATCCTGACTTCACTACCACTTACCAGATGCTAGGCACATGCGTGACTATCCCTCATTTTCATATTCAGGATAAATTGCTATGCCATATGGGCCACCTCTGTGCTCCTTCAACTGAGCATGCACAACTGATTTGGGAAGATCACTATAGCCAGATGGGAAGAATTTTTTGCATGGAAAAGACCATGGAAGTACTACAAAATCATTTTTACTAGACGAAACTTAGACATGATGTCAACAAGTATATCAGGTCTTGCACTACTTGTTCCATTGTGAAACAAACCGCTACGAAACAAGGATTGTAAACCCCTCTTCCTACTCCCAATAGGCCATGGTAATCCATCTCGATGGAATACATGTTAGGCCTTCCTTCAACCAAGTAGGGAAATGACTATATTTTTGTTTTGGTTGATCATGTTTTTAAGATGGCCATTCTCACATACTGCAAGAATAATATCACAACATAGGCCACTACCAAGATCTTCTTAGAACAAGTGTGGGTACACTTAGAGATACCACAAAAAAACATATCATATTGGGACAACAAGTTCCTTAGCACATTCTGGTCCAATCTCTAGTCACTGTTGGACACAAAGCTCACCAAATCCACCATCTTCCACCCCTAAACTGATGGCCAGACAAAGGTTGCCAACATAATGATCGTGCATATATTGAAAATGTACAACTCCAAACATCCGCACACATGGGATGAGATTCTCCCCTATGTTCAACTTAGGTACAACAGATCCTTTCATAGCTCAATCGACCATAATCCCTTTGAGGTGGGATTGGGATCCATTGGGTCCCATTGATGTCTCACTACCCCTTGCATCCACATATTAAGAATCATCCCATGCTCAATCTAAGGCACATCCAAATGAATTTATTACATATAACAATAAGTCCATTATATTTTATAGAAATCCAATGCTAAGTACAAACAACACCATGATCAACACTGGTTTCCACACAAGTTTCAGGTGGGAGACAAGGTTTGGTTTCATTTGAAGAAAGTGTTCCTTACATGTCCCCATAGAAATATTCATCCACTTCACTATGAACCTTATTCCATCACCAAGGATATGGATGAAAATTATTTTGAGCTAAGCATTATCCCCTTCCTTGGCCTGCACCCCATGTTCAATGTGGACCTCCTTCGACTATAATTCCCACCATTATTGGACACATCAAAGATCATAGAGAGGTTGACACCGATAGATATAAACCTTGAATACATAGAATAGGAAACCATTGATCATATTAAGGACACTCATATTAAGGGCACTCGACAATAGAGGATCCAACTTTATTGGGTTGTCAAAGTAGGGTAGCGCGTGCACCAAGGAAAGTGGAGCACTTGGGGCCAATTTCACTAGAATTTTCCCCACCTGATGGGGGAACTCAATGCAGTGGAAACCATTGATTCCTAAGGGGGAGGACTGATCTAGGTGGATATTTTTGTCCACCCACCTATTCCATTGGCTCAAAGAACAATTTTCATTTTAGCAGTTTTTTTTCTAGTTTTCGGGTCCTAAACTTTCAGGGCCGTTTTCATGCCCTAAGCAACATTTTTTGGGCATGGAAAAATCAGACTCGAGGAATTAGCTAGAGTGTGATGGAAACATGTGTATTGCTTGAATAATTATTTCCAATGATCTATTGTGCACCTAAAACATATATTGTATGCAAAAGTCACAACCCTGTGAAGTTGATGTACCAACTTATCCCATCGGGGCCCATATGAATTTTTGTTCTTCATATTTGTGGAAAGGCATGTTGTATATGAGTCTAGACCTCACAATGTTATTATTACTTTGGGTAGACAATTGTACAAGATCCTATAGATATCTCCACCTACTTCTATTTCTTTGATCTGTACTAAGTAATGCAGGAAGGTCATTTCCTAGACCGGGAAATTTTTCTTCTTCATGATTCTCTCTCAAAGTGAATAGAAGGTTGCAACCACATCCATGGCCTCTGCATAGGGAATATCCACGTAGCAGAAGAAAGTGGACAATATCATGGAAGAATACAAAGAAAACTTATATTCACCCACCGGGGTGCCGCAATACTGTTAGGTGAAGCATTCAATCGATCTAAATCCTAGTGCACCTCTACCCAGTGGGCCAGTCTATCATTGCTCTCTGATGGAAAATGATAAAATTAAGAGAAAGATACAAGAGATTCTTCAAAATGGGCACATTCAACCCAACTCATCACCCCGTGGGAGCTCAACTATACTTGTACAAAAGAAATATGGGACTTGGCTAATTTGCACTGATTACATGGCCCTAAACAAGATCATAGTCAAGAACCTACACCCAATTCCCTGAATTGACGACCTTCTTAACCAACCCAAGAGAGCCAAGTTTTTTAGCAAGATTAACCTAAAGTTTGGCTACCACCAAGGCCCAATAGAACAAACTGTTTTATGGAAGACTGCTTTCAAGTCTAAGGAGGGTATTTTCGAATGGCTAGTCATTCCCTTTGGTTTGAAAAATGCTCCGACAACTTTCATGAGAATGATGGATGATATATTGTGGCCCTTCATGAATTATTTTGTGGTGGTATATTTGGATGGCATCCTCATATTCAACTAGAATTAGGCAGAACACTTGCAACATATTCAATAGGTCCTTCACACTCTGCGACAACACAAGTTATATGCTAATTTGGAAAAATGCTCCTTCGGCATGAACATGATCCAATACCTACAATACATTGTTGATGACCATGGTGTGCATGTGGGCCCAACCAAGATCTAACTCATTCGTGACTGACCATCCCTGACCACACTAACCAAAATTCAAAGTTTCTTAGGACTTACCAACTTCTATAACACGTTCATGTTGGAATTCTCCCATATTTCATGGGCCCTGAGCCAAGTGACCAAGGGTGGTGGCAAGGAAAAGTTCTTGTGGGGGAATTCACAACAAAAAGAGTTCTATGATTTGAAACATCACTTTTTCTTAACTCTAGTACTCTCCTTGCCTGATTTACAACAACCTTTTGATATTGAGACTGATTCTTAAGACTATGTTGTGGGTGTAGTCCTCACTCAACAGGTTTATCCAATGGAATATCATAGTGAGACACTACTAGATATTGTCTGTAAGTACCCCACCTATGAAAAATAAATTTATTCCATCGTACAAGACTTTCGACAATGGAATCACTATATTCTCAGGAAGGATACAATCATCCACATTGATCACAAACCTCTTCATTTCATGTAGATAGAAGGAAAATTACAAAATGACTGCCATCAAAAGTGGTCCACATACTTGCAACCGTTACATTTCAACATCAAATATATGACATGGAGCACCAATTGTGTCACTGACTACCTCAGTTGACCTCCAGTTACAACTTTAACAATGTTGCTCCACTCCTATGGACATGAGGCATCTGGGTGGCCCCATCTCGACAAGAGCGATCTTGACTTCACTACCACTTACCAGAAGCTAGGCATAGGCACAAATATCTCTAATTTTTATATTCAGGACAAATTGTTATGCAATTTGGGACACCTTTGTGTTCCTTCAAGAAAGCATGAAAATATGATTTGGGAAGAACACTACAGTTAGATGGTAGGAAGCATGAAAAAGACCATAACAATACTACATAATCATTTTTACTGGCCAGAACTTTGATAGGACATCAGCAAGTATATCAAGTCTTGCACTTCCTATGCCATTGCCAAACCATCCACTAAGAAGCAAGGCCTATACACCCCTCTTCCTACTCCCAATAGGCCATGGGAATCAATCTCTATGGACTACATGTCGGGCCTTCCTTAAATCAAGAATGGAAATGACTATGTTTTTGTAGTGGTTGATCAGTTTTCTAAGATGACCATTCTCACACCTTGCAAGAAGAATATCACAGTGTAGGTCATTGCCAAGATATTCTTCGAATGGGTGTGGGTACACTTCGGGATACCATAAACCATCATATCATATCTAGACAACATATTTCTCAACACATTCTTTTCCATCTTCTGGTCACTATTGGACTCTTAGCTCACCAAATCCACCGCCTTCCACCCCCAAACTAATGTCTAGACAAAGGTCTTCAACATAATGATCATGCATATCTTGCGCATGTACAAATCCAAATATATGTGCACATGGGATGAGAGTCTCCCCTACGTTCAACACAAATACAACAGAGCCCTTAGTAGCTCGACCGACCATAGTCCCTTTCAGGCAAGGTTGGGATTTCAACCATTGGGTCTCATTGATGTTGCACTACCCCTTGCATACACACAATCAGAATCATCCCATGCTCAATATGAGGCCGAAAAATCCACCAATTTTATTTAAAAAAGTAATCATATCCAGAAACATGTCCATGATAGTTTACAGAAAGCCAATTCTAAGTATAAACAATGCCATCATCAACACTAGGTGCCACACAATTTTTAGGTGGGAGACAACGTCTGGTTGCATTTGCAAAAAGAGCACCTTACAGGACCCCATTGAAAGATTCATTCACTTCACTATGGACCTTACACCATCACCAAGGTTGTGGGTGAAAATTATTTTTATCTAAGCATCCCCCCCTTCCTTGGCCTACACCCCGTGTTCAATGTGGACCTCCTTTTGCCATACTTCTCACCATTATTGGACACATTAGAGATCACAAAGTATTTTACATCGAGAGAGATCAAACGTGACTACATGGAATAGGAAACCACTGATCATATCAAGGGAACTTATATTAAGGGCACTCAACAATAGAGGATCCAAATTTATCGGGTTGTCAAAGCAGGGAAGCTCTTGCACCAACACAAGTGGCTTACCCGGGGCCACGTTCAGTAGAAGTTTCCCCATTTGATGGGGGAACTCAACACATTGGAAAGAATTTCTTCCTAAGAGGGGAGGACTTATCTAGGTGGATGTCGGTGGCCACCCACCTATTCCATTGGCTCAAAGAACAATTTTCATTTTGGAAATTGTTTTCTAGTTTTTTTCGGGTCTTAAACTTTCGGGGCCGTTTTGAGGCCCTAAACAACATTTTTTGGGTATGGAACATCCACACAATAGGACTCAACTAGAGTGTGATGGAAACATGTGTAGTCCTCAAATAGTTCTTTCCAATGACCTATCATTCACCTAAAATGGAGATCGCATACAAAAGTTACAACCTTAGGAAGTTGATGTACCATCTTACCCCATCAGGCCCACCTGACTTTTGGCGCTACATCTCCTAGGTTTAGTTTTTTGTATGTTTATGGTTTTTTCGTTTATTATTTATGTTAAAAATTCCTTTGGAGACTCATTGTAACCATCTTATTATGAATGAGAGTAGCTATCACATCTCTTCTAAGAGATAAGTTGCCACCGTTCCAACAAGTTTTTTTCAGTGTACATTTATAGAGTTTCAACATATTCTATTTATTAATAGAAGTCAATTTTTATTGTATCTATGTATATTTATTTTCTCTAGATCTATATTCCATTTCATTCCATTTATAAATCCGTATCAGTGGTATCAGAGCGATTTTATATTTATTTGTTTCTCTATGCATGTCCCCAACGAGGTCAAGGTAAAAGGAGCTGGGACTCAAAGTGGTTGCGCTCTTACAAGACCTACATTTGTGCATCAATTTGCAACCTAACAACCTTGTTTCAAATCATGTCACAGGGTCGTTGATGTAAATGATCCTAATTCCCCCGTTACCTCTCTCCATGCCATACTTTTCTTTGACTTCATCAGAAATAGATTTTTCCTTTGTTTTGTCTTCTAAATACTTCTATAGCTTCTCCCCATCCATGTGTAGCCCCGTAATTTCTACGATAAAATCAACATTGATAGGAACTAGCCTATACAACTATAAAATACCTCCATACACCCTTGCTAGGAGTTTCTTTACACATCCATTTATATGTTTACCATGACCAAAGTGCGGTATATGCAACAAATTCATTATTCCTGTGTTGTATAGCCCCAGGATCCACTACGCAGGCTCCAACAGTGGCACACCTAATGGGCCTTCTCCCCTACTCTCCAAATAGGTTTGTGGCGCAAAATCTTGGAATTTTATTGTGTCAACCATGTCATGGTCAGAGTATCTAATGGTATCTACTTCTCCCACACTCTTATCAAAACTTTCACTACCTCAGGGATCTTAGGAATTACTATGGACAATTATGCCTACATGCATTGTACTCCTTACACACTACTCTCAGTTCACACCTTCTTCTTCCCTTACAGGGATGATACCCCAAATGCTAGTATGTCATGACACTCTATTTCCTTCTCTTCTTCTGGCTCTAGGCCTTGTTGTGCTGAACCCATGGCTTGTTCTTCCTGCTGCATCCCTTTTCCCCTGGACGCTTTGGATTCTATCCTTTTTGTGTGCACCTCTAGCTGCCCGAACTCCTGTGATGGGTTTTGTTCCTCCTCTATATGTGTGGTAGTTGACTCATAATCTGGTGTGTGAATCTCATCCACATCCACGATTGTTGGCATCTCCTTCATTCCTGATACTCAAGAACTACTTCTCGTATTTCGTTTGGCTCTACTCGACGCTCCAACATGTGGTGGAGACATCCTGCTAAAATTCAAGTTGCTGATCTCTAAATCTTCAATGACTCTCATGAATTCTCACCTTTTCAAACTTAGACTTTTTTCTTTGTTCTTCTCCTTAGCACAAAAAACAAAAATGACTATATTTACCCCCTTTTTTCGACTTTATAGTGGGACGACGAAATGAAAACTATTCCGCACTGACAATTGCCACTTTTTTCACTTTTTCCTGCATGCTCCACTTTTGTACCCACCAACTATTTGTCTACGTGCAATGTTTTTCAACACTTATTTTCTACGATGCACTTCTAATACTAACAATTCTATTTCATCAAATAACTCTAATATTATCCTATCATTTTGTATTTTTGTTACATTTCTTGTTTTTATGGATTTTTGTCTTTTTCTTTTAACATCTACTATATATAATATGTACAATCATACCTCCTCTTTCTTTTTTTACCTTAGGTTGTTAGGTTGTCTGTCTTGATACAATTTCAGTCGACTGCCATTCACTAGTTCTATGAGATTCTTTCCTACAAGATCTTTCAGTTGAAAAACACCTTCGTATGTGATAGCCTCTACCTGATAAGGCCCTAACCAATGCATCTTGAATTTCCCAAGGTGTTGTAAATACCTTCTGTCATATAGGAGAACTAGATCTCCTTCCTTAAATATTTTCTTCTTTATGTGCCTATCATGCCAATATTTGTCCTTTGATTTCTATACTTCTTGGTGAAATCTTGCTAAGATTTTGTCTTCATCCAACTCCATCAACTGCTATAATATTTCCTACATAGAAATTTCTTCTATCATGTTGCTGATTGCTGCAATGCATAGACTAGGTATTAAATAATCCAATGGAACCACTTCTTCCTTCCCATACACCAGTCTGAATAGTGTATGTCCTGTAAGCTTCTTGCATGCAGTCTTGTACGCCCATAATACTATTGATACCTTCAAATCCCAATCATCCCTATTGACATTGAAAATATTTTTCAGTGCATTCTCTAGAATATTGTTAAAGGATTCTACTGTACCATTTAGATGGGGATGGTAAGGCATGCTCTTCTGATGGTATATCTCAAATTATTCTTTCATAGCTCTGATTGTATTGTTAATAAAATGAGTTCCTTGATCACTCAACAAGATTCTAGGACATCCAAATCTTTTCACCACATTCTCAAACAGAAACTGCGCTGCAGATTCTGAACTGCAGTCCTTCATTAGGGATGCTTCTTCCCATATGGTTAAGTATTCTTTAGTAGTGATGATGTATCTGGCTCCTGACCTCCTTGTTGGTGGATTAATGGGTCCAATGAAATCCACATCCCATTTATCAAATAATTGTAGAGTTATTTGGGTTATAGGTTTCATTTCATCTATTCTAGATAGTTTTCCCACCCCGTGATAGACATCATAGATCTGATAGTATTCCTTTGTGTCCTTATGTATTGTAGGCCACCATAATCTTGCACGCAACACCTTCTGTGATGTAGGTTTTCTTGCATAATTCCCTCAAACTATTCCTTCATGTGCTTCTGCTAACACCATGGAGTGTTCATGCTCCATCACACATCTTCACCTAACTTGTATAAATGACCTACAAACAACTGATATTTTGTAGTGCACACTGCCAACTATTTTTTCTGTGTGACAACAAATTCCTTGGGAGCCATTCCTATGCTAAAAAATCCAACAATGTCAATAAAATAATCATCATCAATCTGAACAAAAAATAAGTTAGCATCAAAAAATTTATCCAACAAGTTATTTGGCTCCTCTCCATTAGTAATTCTTGATAGATGATATGGTCCTGCATTCAGCTTCCCTGGTTTTACTATGATTTCAAAATTATATTCCTAAAACATTAAAAACCATCTACATATCCTTCCCCCCAACATTGGCTTGTTCACTAGATACTTCAAAGTAGAATGATCTGTAAATATATTAAAATACTAACCCAATAAATAATGTCTGAAATTATGTAAGGCATATACCATAGCCAAACCTTCCTTTTCTATAGTGTTATAGTTCTTCTGAGACTTAGATGACTTTGTACTAGAAAACAATATTGGGTGATCAATGTCTGCTTCACCTGGTTGTGCCAAAAATGCTCCAAGTGAAATGGATGAAGCGTCCACATGCACATGAAATTACTTTTTCCATTCTGGAAAGAAAAAATTGGTAATGTCACCATATTCTCTTTCAGTATGTCCAATTTCTCTTGGAATTCATCATTCCACTGAAACTTGATGTCTTTATTTAGTAACTTTTCCATGGGTAGAGTAATATTTGCGTAGCCCTTTATAAATGTTATGTAGTACCCTGTGTGGCCCAATGTTTCTCTCAACTATCACACTGACTCTGGTGGTGTTAAATTGAAAATAACAACAATCTTTGTAGGTATACTATCAAGCCCTGTTTGCATACAATGTGTCCAAATAGGATTCCAAATGGTGTATTGAATATACATTTCTTAATGTTCAAGGAAATCTGGCATTGCCTACATCTTTCTAACATTAACCTCAAAATTTCTACATGGCCCTTCAATAAATTGAATACTATCCAATCATCTAGATAAACTTCTAAAAACTTATGTACGAAATCCTTGAATTTCACTACTACTACTCTAGAAAATATTGTTGGTTCATTCTTTAAACCAAATGGTGCTACTGTGTACTGATATGACCCCCATTCTATTGCAAATGTGGTTTTGTACCCGTCCTCTGGAGCAATTTTGATCTGATGGTAACCTGAAAATCCATCTGTGAAGGAGTAGACTTCCTTTCCTCCCACATTTTATAACACCTCATTTGTAAATGGAGTAGTAAAAGGATCATGCATGCATGCATCATTTAAATTTCTCATATCCACACATACCCTAATCCCTCCAATATTCTTTTCCTGGACCACCACTGGTCTAATCCACTCGGATTCTTCCATAGGCTCTATGATTCCTGATTCTAGTTGTTGCGCCTCTTTCGTCACCTTGGTGAGAAAATAAGAGGTGTTTGCATGCCCAGTTGGGTCTTGCTGAGTAGGATAGCTGTAGAGGAAAGAGTTAGAGAAAGAAAAACAAAACTATAAGCAAGAATTAAACTAATACAAACTAAAATCATAAGCATAGGGACATAGAGATAACAAAAACAAAAAGACCCATGTCACCAATGTTTTTAGGCTAATCTATTGATGAAATCAAAGCACCAAGAAGAAAGGGGACTATGAGTCCCTTCTTCTTCCAAGGGAAGGCTCTTGGACCCTCACAAGCTTGCTCTCCTTACAACAAAGAAAATGAAAATAGTGGTGAAAGAACTCTTTGCAAATCCACTCAATGGAGAGGTGGATTGCTCAATGAAATGGTGCCAATGTGTTCTTGTCAAGGAAGGAGTCCTTAAAACAATATAGGCAACATAACATTACTTTGAATTCCTTCAGAAAATGAGGTGCATTCATGGATTTTTATAGCATTGAATTGGGTTATTGTGTAACTGCTTTGTAGTGTGAAAAGAGGCCATTTAGGGCATTATTAGGTCTTTGACCAGCCCACCATTCGGATCCATCCTGGATTTGGAGGTCAAATCAGTTTGGGAGATGAACCATAAGTGGTTGGGAGGCCGACCACATTCATAAATTTTCCGTTTATCAGGTGCACGACTTTTTGCGCTAACAGCCGCGCATCGTGCACGTATGCGCACATTCTACGTTTCTGTTCCGCGCATGTGCGCGCGCCCAACTTCTGTAAAGCGCTCTTCAATTTTTCACTACTTTGTATAGTTTTTTTGCCCTTTTTGAATGTTGTGAGATTAATTCAGGGCCATGAATGACTTCATTACTATTTGACAATGCTGAGTTCTTGTAACCATGTGCGGACGAAATTTCAGTGATAACACTAGCATTCTATCAAGTTCTGCCTTAACCTTCTGCTTATAGATGGGGTTCAATCTATATGGTCTCTGTCTAACTAGCCTTGCATCTGATATGAAGGGTATCTTCATCTCTCCAAGTTCTCCTACTACTCGTTTCATCTCTAAGAATGTGGCTAGGAATAAGTCATTATACTCGCACAATAATTCGGTTATATTTTCCATTGTATCACTATCCCAGTAATCTCCAATGTTGGCTATCTTGGGATTTTATTCAGTCCCAATATTGACCTTTTTAATATTCATAGATGCAGTAAATTCTTATGATTTTAAATGGGGTCCTTCCAACCCTATTTCTCCTTCCCCTTTTATTATCTATATGTCACATGGGTTATCTTCTACTTCCTCATCCTTTGTGACCTGATAACAATAAACTAGTTGTTCAAGTGTTTATTTTCTGTAATCTTTCTCTATTGCACCGTATCTACCCCATATTCTTCAAATATCTTCCTTTTCATCCTATGTAATGCCAAATCCACCCATGGATTCTCACTTTCAAATGAAAAGGTCCTAATAAAGTTTTTTTGCACTGCACCCCAACTCACAGTTTCTCTATGAAGTTCTTGTTCCTTGTACCAATTACTTGGTATTCCCTCTAAGGTATGAATATCGTAATGCATCCATTCCCCTGGTTTGGTACCAATATATATTTAGTGACACAATCATTTATAGGATGTCTTGGGTTCCCTCTTCCATCAAACTTTTGTAAGGGTCTATCCTGCCGACTCCTACCAAATCTTATGCACATCAGTCTCTTACACTGATACCACTCTTGAATTTCCTCCTTATACACACCCCATCATAGTGCAGGTGTGTCCCTTAGTGCTATATCCAACAATAATAATCTACAACTATTCAAAACCTATGATTCAAAATCTGTCAAGACGTTTTCTAAATTGTCCTCTTCAGTAAATGTGGGAAACTGTCTCACCTCTGTTTCAACCCATCTTACTGTGCACGTAATTCTAGCACGCCTCCTAGTAGAGACTTCATGCAATCTTTGCTGCCAGTTTTCTACTCTAATATCTGAACCTGACGTATCAGAATTGATATTCCTCCAACTGAGTACCCCATCTGCAAATGGATTCACATAATCTTCCTCTCATGCAATAGTCCTATACAACTAATTTACCTCATCCCCTAGAGCACAATCATGCACAGGTTCCACATATCTTTCACAATTTGAGGGATCTAAAGGTGCTACTACCCTAAAGTTCCCAGCTTCAAATATCATCTTTATAGTCTTTAAATTAATTATAGCATGATTATCAAAGGCCCAATCAATTCCCAACAATGTTGGAAATGGTATAGACTCATCCACCATATCCATTACTTCAAATTCTGTTGTGGTATGCACACCATCTAGATCCACTGTTGTATTCTTCAATTCCACCTATAGGAATCACTCTCTGCTGGTTTTCTAGCTTCAATTGGATATTGGAGTACCAAGTGTAGGTTCTCCCATTGATTCCCAAGTCTTCTTTGGAAAAATGTTGACATCTGATCCTAAGTCTAGGATACCATTTCCCATACTAAAGTATCCTATATTTGCATTCAATCTGAACTCTCTACTGGTTCTTTTCTTTTTATGGACCTGATTAATCTTCTTAGGTTTTATTCCTTTCCCTTATTCTATGCTATATTTCTCAAGCATATTTTTAAACAAATCGATAACATTCTTATCATTAAGTAATTTAAAGAAAGATTCTAGGAAATTCTTTAAGTTACTTACTTTCTCTGTTTTCTCTCCTTTGTAAGTATGATCCAAAGACTGAGGCATATAAAAAATAGGAGTATCATACCTCTGCACCATATTTGATGTGGATGCTTCATTATTCTTCATAAATTCCTTTTTTGCTTCCTTGAACATTTCCTTCTACTTTTTTGCATCAAACTGTTGTTGTGGCTGAGTATTCTTCCGAATTTAGCACTAGGATTACTTATTCTTCTCCTTTTCATCCGCTCCTATCTTAACTCCTCCTATAGTTACTATGTTTATGTTCCTCCCAGGATCCCTTATTTATGTAGAAATCCATTAAACATTCTGGTTATTTAAATTACTGTACTCTTGGAGCTTCGTCATTAACTTCGGGCAATCTTTTGTCACATGATCTGTTGCATGATAGTACATACATGTTGTTGCTGGTTGATGAAAATCTCTGGCATAGTGTCCTTGTAGTTGAAAATCATGGCAGATAATAGGCCCTCTGCCTCTGCCCATTCCTCCTCTTCCTCTGCTTATGAATCCTCTTTTGTTCCCCTGTTGATCCATGTTTTGTTGATGATACTATGGTTCCTGATTATATTGCGGGGGTTTCTAAAACTATGACACTACTTGAAATTGTTGCACGTTGCCAAATTGTGGTGCAGTCTGTCCTGCCATCAACTCAACCTGCATCCTGTATACATTTGAGGTTCTTTCCTTCCTTAACTCCATAATTCTACATTTTTTTATCTTCATGCCCCACTGACTTACAAAAGTTACAGAAAGTAATCTTCAGTCCTGTCTTGTACTTCTACATCATAGGACAACGATAAGGATCATGCCCATGTGTCTTGCATATTTCAGACCAAGGCCCTTATGTAGGCAATGGATTTAGTAGTCCTACTCTCACATACTCTGAAAATGTTGGACACTCATTATTTTTATGTCCCTTCGATATGCACAAGGTACACCACACTGCTTCTCTTTTCTCCTTACTCTTATTCTCGTTTAATGGCACTGTTAAGTTTTTTAGGTCTTCCTTCAGCTCCTATATAGTTGGATTTGACTGATTATACTGATTCTCTTCTAACTGCATCGTTTCTTCTAGTGACTCTTCCTAGGTTTGCAATTTTTGTTGTCTCTATGGATATTTGAAGTGTCGTAACATGGAATTTATAAACAACTATTTTTGATGCATGTCTGAAATTGGATACTTCAATTTACATTTCAACATTTTGAACTTTTGATCAATGTCCCATACAAATTCTCCTGGTTTTTGTCTAAGCTCAATCATCTCATTCACAAACTAATCCTTGTATTTCGACCTATGAAACTCCATGATCAGTGCCTTCTTGATTTTTGCTACAGTTCCCAGTGCACCCTATGGATTGTTTACTGCTACATCCATATACCAATCCAATGCATGGTTTCTGAATGTTATTGCTAATTTCACTACTTTTGTTGCCTCATCAATGACTCTTTTTTCTTCCCATATTCACTCACACACAAATAGGTTTTTTTTCTGTATCTTCTGACCCATCCCCATCAAACTCTGGTAGTATTATCGTTGGATCTATGCCTGCCATTGTGTAATGTGTTGTACCTTCTCTGCATGGTACTAGTATGTGTGTGTTATTTTTTGGACTTGAAATCCCACTGGTATTCCTACTGGTAATTCCACTTGTACCACTACCTATACTGCTACTAGACTTCCAATTTTATCCTCACTTCTATTATGATCTACTATCTTCTTCTGACCGTCAGTCACTTTTTCTCTAAACAACTCTTTCTTTGCTGATGTGTTAATCATACATGGGGTTGTAGGTTCTGCAATGATTCATATCTGGACAGGGGTATATGTTTCCTCATTAGATCCAACTCCTCTAGTATTTATTTCATATGTGGAACACAATGTTTCTTCAATGTGATCCACAACACTGAGATTGTCTACCTTTTCTTCATCACTCTCCAAGCCTTCCCTCTCGACTGCTACTCTTTTCTTCCTATTCAACTTATATTGGTAGGGTCTTCTAGTATGCATTTTCCTTCCTTTTGCATAATTTTTTGGATCTCCTCTTGATCCATCATAATAGGATATTTCTCTTTGTTGCGCTCTTCAATATCCATTTCCTCCTCCATCTCATATCTTCCTTAGTGTTTCCCCTAACTCCCCCATGCATGCAGGGTAGCTTAGTTGTCTGATTCCATTGTTAATACCCCTTTATCATGCAATAATATTTTGATTAAATTGTACAATGACTTGATGTACCTTCCCCTTGGAACCTTAAGAAACTCTTGTTCTTCTACACTCTAAGACTTCCATGTATCTACTACAAACTCAGTGATATACCCCACTACAATGATGTCTAGCCAAAAATCTACTTCGCATGTGAATTTGTTATTTACCCTTTTCAACCATGCGATATTCTCTTATGTACACCCCAATGATATAACTCTATTTTTTGGATGGGTATCTTTCAACCTGATTATCCACTCCTGCAATAGCGTGGGAAACTCACTAAAGAAACTTTCATGTATCTCGTTGAATAGGTATCTTTCCAGATACTGTCTTAGCTTAAACCTAGAGCTTCTATTATCTTTGTGGGAAAGCTCTAGTTCCTGAACTATCAACCATATTTCAATCTCTTCTTTCATGGGATTCTAACCTACAAACATCCCCTTTATTAAACCTTCATGCTATACTATACGATGCATCTCTCTCGATCTAATATTCCGAGTTCCAACTAGAAACATAACCATTGTTGGGTTACTTGGGTTGGCCCAGGTTCTAACTATAGGATTACCAATAAACCCTTCTACCATCGGTCGTTCTGGATACCGGAAGGCAATAAAACACACAGAGTGCAATGTGTAGTCTCACCCAAGATGGCTTCTATGGGTGGCTGCATGAATCATATTTATGCAACCCTGGGAGGGGATGTGTATCTCTCAAAAGGCATATAACCTACTTAATATTAACCTTAAAATACTTCATTAGAGCTCATTCCACACCTCTATCATAACTATTCTACTAAGAATTCATTAACCATTATAGCCACATGTGTTAAATGAAAATCATTCATCTAATGTAAAGAAATATTTTGATCTATTTACTAACTATACCATTGTTTTACTTAGTGTTGTTTTACAGGTTATATTAGCTTATTTTTACTACGTAGTGTTCATTCCTTAATCATATAACATATTAATCATAAAACCTTATCAAAGTAAATGAAATCACAAACACTGCATACAGTCACATAAAAACATAGATATATCGTGGTTCACCCCTC
>JZKD02S0344983.1:112339-132221 GCA_000966675.3 Picea glauca | reverse complement strand
TTTATATGATATCCTAAATTTCAGTAAGAATGAAGATGAGCATTTGAGACACTTGAAGATGGTGTTGAGGAGGTTGCAATAGAAGAAGTTGTTGGTGAATTTGAAGAAATGTTCTTTTATGAAAACAAAACTTGTGTATCTGCGGCTCATGATATCTGCAAATGAGTTAAAGATGGATCCATAGAAGGTGAGGGAAATAAGAGAATGGCCTTCTCCAAGAAGTGTGTTTGAAGTAAGGAGTTTTCATGGGTTGGCGAGTTTTTACAGGAAAGTCATCAGGAATTTCAGTGGTATTTGTGCACCCATACTGAATACCATAAAGAACATGGATCTTTTAATTGGACAGAAGAAGCTGAGAATGGATTTAGAGTGTTGAAATAAAAGATAACAGAACAACTTGTTTTAGTTCTGCTAGATTTTAAGAAGACTTTTCAGGTCAAATGTGATGCAAGTTGAGCATCCATTGGTGCAATTTTAAGTCAAGATAATAATCATGTTGTGTATTTCATTAAGAAGATGAATGATGTTAAGAGGAAGTATTCACCATCTGACAAGGAATTTTATGTTGTAATTAAATCTTTTAAAAAGTGGAGGCATTATCTTATAACGAAGGAGTTTGTTTTGTGTATTGACAATCATGATTTGTAGTTTATAATGAGACAAGAGAAATTGAACCAGAGAAATTCCAAATGGGTAGAATTCATGCATAATTTTACTTTTGTTATTAAGAATATTAGTGGAAGCGCTAACAAAGTTGCATATACTTTGAGCAAGAGATGTTTGATCTTGCATGAATTCCAAGTGGAGACTTTGGGATTTGAACACCTCAAGGAGATGTATCAAGAAGACCTGGATTTCAAGGAATCTTATGAAGCATGTGAGAAACCTTTTCTAAGAGACAAAAATCAATGGATGGAGTATCTGATCCAAGATGAACTTTTATTCAAGGGAAGTTGGTTATGTATCCCGAAATTCTCAATGAGGGATAATTTTCTAAAGGAGAAACATAATGGAGGATTGGATGGAAACTTTGGCCATGATAAAATGTATGCATAGTTGAGTTCTTCATACTATTGGCCAGGCATGAGGTCTGATGTGAAGAAGTTGATGGATAGATGCATAATTTTCCTATATTCTAAAGGAAATAAATAGAACATTGGATTGTATCAACCATTTCCTATTCCATATAGGCTATGGGATGCTATAAGTGTGGATTTTGTTCTGGGATTGCCAAGAACCCAAAGAGGAAGTGATTCAATATTTGTAGCGGTGACAGATTTTTGAAGATGGCACATTTCATACCATTCTATAAAACGAGTTATGCTACTCACATAGAGAATTTATTTTTCATGGAGATTGCATGGGTTGCCCAGGATCATAGTTTCAAGCATATATACTAAATTTGTGGGACACTTTTGGAGAACCTTGTGGAAGAATCTAGGGACAAGTTTGTCTTTCATTTTAGGATATCATCCTCATACAAATGGACAAACTGAGGTAGTGAATCGAATCTTAGGGAATGTGTTAAGGATTTTGGTCATTGAACATAAGAGTTAGTGGGATCAAATTCTAACCCAAGCAGAGTTTTCATATAATGACTCACCAAATAGGATTACTAGTAAGAGCCCATTCCAGATAGTATATGGGATGAGTCCAAGAGAAATTTCAGAGTTAATATATTTGGGATGAGATGAATTCCAAAGTGCAGGAGCAGGAGACTTTGTTGTAGAGATGCAAAAGTTGCATGATCAAATTAAAGGAAATCTACAAAATAGCAGCCATAAATACAAAAGCATAATAGAACAAAGAACAAGAGAGCTGAATTTTGAAGTTGGAGATCAAGTTTTATCACACCCGAGGAAGGAAATATTTCTGAAAGGGAAATACAACAAGCTGAAGATGAATAAGATAGGACCTTGTAAGATCCTCAGAAAATTATCTACAAATGCGTATGAGATTGAATTCAAAAATACATTGGAATATTGCCAATATTCAATGTAGCATACTTATACTCTTACAGGACAGATGATACAAAAAGGATGAATGATCAAGAGGAGATTCAGTGGAAGTGATAGATTCCCATAGCAGAGAAGCCACAAATAGAGAATATTTTGAATCAGAGGATTGCTAACAAGACCAAGAGAAAAATTTATTATGAATATTTGGTTAAGTGGAAAGATCATCCATAAGAACATGTCATTTGGATAACTGAAACTGATATCCAGAAGCATGGAAAGACAATGTAGGAGCTCATGGACAGAGTCCATGAATCATTTTTTGAAGAGGAGTATGATGTAAGAGAATCACTATCAAAATTCAATGAGGCCAAGTGGAGGATAGCTCAACATCCAATGCACATATTCAAATCAGTTTTGATCTTGAGGAGAGCCCATCACTTTAATATTTTGAAAGTATCGTAATTAAAGATCTCATACGATTTTGATGCAAGAGCCATTGTAAACAATCTAGGAGATTGTAATTGGTTTAATTCCTAATGGATTGTACATATTTCGAGAATCGACTTGCATCTATATTGTAAATTCTCATTTATTTGTTATAATATTAGTGGTATAATGCTTTAATTATTATGTGAAAGAACTAAAGTAGTCGGAAGGAAGGCTCAAGAAATCCGTCCATGTATAAATGTATGTAATCTATGCCCAAAAGAGGCTATTGGAGTTTATTGTAATTGTTGTTGAGGTTATTATGATTTTTGTTGAAGATAACTGTTGTTGAGAGAAGTTGAAGGATGTTGAGCTATTTGTAAATGTTTTGTTGAAGGAATATACTAGAGGAGATTTTCTTCACATGTATGAGTTTTCTTATCTCTAATTTTTTTGGGTAATGTTATGTTGTCTATTTTTCTGTTTTTATATGCCTGTACGTGCATTTCATGGTTGAATGAATGAACATTTGATGTTATATAAGTTTCAATTATTTCTCTTCTAAAATCTCGTTGAAAGGAATAATCCTTATTGTTTGGAGGTTAAGCGGACGAGATCCACCCAAGGAGGAGCTAGACCTTTCACAACCTTCAGATCTGGGAAAGGAGCATGGTTGTTAACCTTTTAAGTCCTTCAGACTTTACGAATTCATAATTTTTTAGGTGTGTGTTGTAGGGAGGACAAAAGTACCAAAGGTCAAAGTGCATCTTGATCATCGGATACAAGTACAGGTGTCCATAGATCAAGTGTTTTCGAAAATTCACCACTCCGAAAGATTTGAATAGTTGTTGCAACAGAACGAAAAACTCCTGAATTTTCGAAGCCCAGTGTAGATCCTGACCATTGGCGTCAGGGCCACATGTTGACAAATTGCTAGTGATTCAGAAATCCAACATTTTGGGAGAAAAGAGGAGTAAAGTTTTTTGGCTCGAGAACTCCTGAAGTCCTGAGTAGATCTCGACCGTCTAATGTTAAGGATGTGTGGACCGTTGATCAAATTCCTTCATGTGTTTAGATTTAGGAACTCTTGAAGGAAGTGTGGTTCAAGGCATGGAAATATCCAAATTCTGAAGCCCAGAGAAAACATAGGCTATTGATCTGAGGGGAGTGTCAGCTATCTAATTTGTGAGTTCAACCTTCGTGAGTTCAGAGGTATTGCATGTTGGAGAGGGTAAAAATATCAAAGCCCGGAGACCAAAAATCCTTGTGAGATGTAGATATCGATGCATAGTGTGATCCGTTGATCCCCACCATTGTTTGGTTGTTCACAAATTCAGTGTTCAGGAGGATTGTAGGTTGTCGTCGTTGGAACTCCCGAAGATAGGAGCTCTGAAGTGTCGGAGTTCCTGCGGGTTAAAGAGATTAGCCCACTATTTTAGCTCAAGGTCATGTGGATTTCTCCACTGATGAGATAATACCCTTGTGAGCGTGATTCTGTGTGTAGGGTGAAGGAAAAAGGCATGTGGTATATAATTTTGTGGGTTCATAGAGGACCTGAGAGCTAATTCATCTCCTTAGTGTGAACGATCATAGACTAGGAGGTCATGCAAGCCCTAGGAGTGGTGGGGATTTTCATCACAAAACCATATATATACAAAAACCTAACCCTAGGAGATGAAGCGCCAAAAGTCATGTGGGCCCCGTTGGGGTAAGTTAGTACATCAACTTTCTGGGGTCATAACTTTTGCATACGATCTCTATTTTAGGTGTGTGATATCTCATTAGAAAGGTATTTTTAGGAACTACACATTATGACATCAAATAGTAGCTTTTTCAACATTTTGATTGTGCAAAGCCCAAAAATATTTGTTTAGGGCCTCAAAATGGCCCCAGAAGTATAAAAAGAAGTGCTGACATGAAAAATTACAACATAAGCCAATTGGAATAGGTGGGAGACCACAAAAATCCACATGGATGTTGTGTAGGGATTAAAGACAACCCTAGAAGTGAAAAACCCATAATTACAAAGAGATGTCACCTTTACAGAGAAACATATTGAACTAAAAACTGCCAAGATGAGCCAAGTGGAATTTGGAACATGTGGGTGGCCACCAATATCCACTTAGATCAGTCCTCCCCCATTAGGTAGCAATGGTATCTATTGCATTGAGTTCTTGGGGAAGTGGGGAAAGCATTTGTTGAATCTTAATCTTGGTGAGTTGCTTTCCTTATTGGAGAAGTTGTGTTGCTTGGACTATGGAAGGTTGTCACGAACTTGTTGATGGCGGGGTTGAATATGTTCCACCAACCTTTTGTATATTGGATTGACGGAGCATTGTGTAGGCACCATCATAGGTGAAGAAGAAATATCTTTTTTTCCCCTCTGCAATATGCTTCTGCTAGATAGAAGGTGTTGAGGTTGTAGTGGATGCAGTGGCCTTTTGTTCATCCTTTGAATAGATTGTGAAGAAGTTGAATTTAGCAGTATGAGATATTATCTGGCATAATTTTTTTGGTGGAAAAATATTTGGAACTACCTCTGGTATCCTATAGAGATGACCCCCCAGAGTAATAATGACACTACGGGGTCAAGAATCATAAAAAATATTACGTTTCCACATATATGGTTGTCACAAAACAACATCATAGACATCAAGAGGGGAAACATCACACACTACCTCATCCTTGAAGGGATGAATGCCATAGTACAAGTGACACTGTTGGTTGACATGAATATTTCATCCCTGGCGAAGCCACTCGATGTTGTAAAGATGTGGGTATGGTGTTGTTGATAACCTCAACTGTTTGACAACCTCAGTTGAGATGAGGTGCTTCTGGCTTCCGATATCAACAATGAAATATAATGGGGTCCCTTTAACCCACATATGTGAATGTAAGAGGCACTCCCCCTCTTCAGGATATGCTAGTTCTTATTCTTTAATTGTTGTAGTCACGACAGTAGTAGTGGGGTATGCATCGATGATCTATCTTTTTTCATTATTTTCTGGATCATATTCCAAATCAAGGTTTGACTCCTTGTCTTTGATCCTAGCCACCAATGATTGTTTTTAGTGACATTCATAAGTGTTGTGCCAAGGGATTTTGTAGAAGGTGCACCACTTCCCAGTCCCATTCTTCATCTTTCCCTTACCCTTATTTTCCTATGTCTTGGACTGGTTTCCAGGAGGTTGTTGGTTAGGGTTTTCTTTATTATGCTTTGGATGTTTCAGATTGGCAGACCCGAACTCCCATTTGTTTTGGTGCCTAAATTTCTTCTTGATTTTGACAACATATCAATAGGAATCTCCTAGTAATGAGATGTTTAGGAATTCCATTTTGGTTTGGATGTACCTATGTAGAGCCTCACGATATTTCAGAAACAAATTTCACTCAGATTCTTTGATACCCATCTTGGTGCACAAGGTATGGAAAGTATTTGTGATCTATGACACAATTTGGCCCCTCTCTTGCCACATTGTGGTCCATCTCATGTACTGGTCTTCATAGTTATCAACATGGTAATATGTTCCTTGACCTCATCCACAAAAAAATCCCATGTGGGCTCAGCCCCATATATTCCAGATTCCTTTGTGGAAATTTCTCCTAGTAGCTTTCCCACCAATGTTTGACATGGGGGAGAGCCTTGAGGAGTGCGAATGTGATTTTTTCACTGTCGGAAAAATTGTGAACAAAGAAATAACCTTCTAGCATATTTAACCATTTTTCTAAGGCATCCACATCTATCTGACCTCCAAATACATAAATATAAAAATTAATGTGTACCTTGAAGAGAGAGGTTCCTCCAAAGTGGTTGCTTGATGAATATGCATCTCTCACTATCAATAGGCATTGAAGGATGTGGGAAAAATTCTCCATCATTTCATATCCCTGTTGCACAAGAGCTTGCTCAAGCAACAAGTTAATAGAATATTTTTCTCCATTTTTTTTTTCTTCCGCCATGGAGGGTTTCTTAGGCGTGCGAGAGTGATTTTCCTCAAGAGAGACAATTTCGAGACCCAACTTTCTGTATTCAGACCTCGTTGGGGACATGCACTGAAAAACAATCAAGAGTGGCCTGCTTTGATATCACTGATTCAAGTTATTTTTGGAACGAAATAAAAATAGAGATATTACAATGAAATACACACAAATATTTCTAGAAAGAGATAAATACAACAATACATGATTTCTATTAATGAAAGAAATGTATAGAGACTGTAAAAATACAGAGTGAATGAACTTGCTAGAATGGTGGTAGCTTATCTTTGAGAAGAGATGATCCAGATTTTATGAGAAGAACAAAATGAATACAGATTATTAAAATATGCTTAACACAGAATAACAGAGATACAATAAAATCGATTTTCTATTCAATAAGGAAATAAGCTGAAACTGTAAAATGCAGTGGAAAACAAGCTTGTTGGAATGGTGGTGGCTTATCTCTGAGAAGAGATGTGATGGCAACGCTCATTCGCAAGAAGGAGATTACAATGAGGCTCTGAAGGCCTTTTACAATAAAAAGGAATGTCAAAAACCCTAGACATCCAAAAACCTAACCCTAGGAGATGAAGCGCCAAAAGTCATGTGGGACCCATTTGAGTAAGTTAGTACATCAACTTCCTGGGGTTGTAACTTTTGCATACGATCTCTGTTTTAGGCGCATGATAGACCATTGGAAAGGAATAACCAAGAAGAAAAATTTTGATTGGCCCAATTCATTTCTTTGGTAGTCACCTCGGCCCCAAATCCCCAAAAAACGTCGTTTAGGGCCTCAAAACGACCCCAAAAGTTTGGAACCTGAAAAATGACCGAAAACCTGCCAAGGTGGAAAACTATTTTTAGAGCAATTGGAATAGGTGGGTGGCCACCGATATCCACTTGGATCAATCCTCCCTCATTATGAAGAAACAGTCTCCATTGTGTTGATTTCTCCCATCATATGAGGAAATTTCTGTTGAATTTGGCCCCGGGTGAGCCACTTGCCTTGGTGCAGGAGATTCCCTGCTTTGACGACTCAATAAAGTTGGATCCTTTGTTGTCGAGCGCCCTTGATCTGTGTGTCCACAATATGATCACTGGATTCCTTTTTCATGTAGTCATGGTTGAGCTCTGTTCGTGCCAACTGTTATGCTATCTCCGAGGTGTCTAATAATGGTGGGAAATATGGCTGAAGGAGAGCCACGTTGAAGAATGGGTGCAAGCCAAGGAAAGCGGGAATGTTAAGCTCAAAATAATTTTCACCCACAACCTTGGTGATGGTGTAAAACCCATAACGGAGTGGGAGAAGCTTCTGATGGGGTCGTGTAAGACGTTATTTCTACAAGTGCAACCAAAATTTGTCACCCACCTGAAACTTATGTGGCATCTAATGTTGATCATGATGTTGCTTATACTTGGAATTAGACTTTTGTAGAATATCCTGAACCTGTTGGCGGATGTCCTGGATCTGCTCAATTAAATAGGTGGATTTTTCAGCTTCTGGTAGAGAAGGGGACAAGTCATCCGAGGCGGTCGCCAGGGGTAGTGTAACATCCATGGGGCCCAATGGTCAGAATTCCAACCCCACCTGAAAGGGGTTGTGGCCAGTTGAGATATGYAGGGATCAATTGTAGCTATGTTGGACATAAAGAAGACTCTCATCCCATGTGYATGCATGTTTTGAATTGTACATGTGCATTATATGTACGACCATCCGATTGACGACCTMAGTTTCTCCATCTGTCTGGGGGTGGAAGGYAGTGGATTTGGTGAGCTTGGTATCCAACAATGAACATAGGCTCGACYAGAATGTACTGAGGAACCGACTATCACGGTATGAGATAATGGTTTGTGGGATCCAAAAATTTACCCATACACGTTCAAAGAAKCTCTTGGAAGTGGATYCTGTTGTGATGCTCATCTTGCAGGGGGCTAGAATCGCCATCTTGGAAAAGTGATCAACAAMAAAAATAACACACTCATTTCCCCTATTGGTGGAAGGGAGGCTTGACATGTAGTCCATTGRTATGGATTCCCATGACCTATTAGGAGTAGGMAGAGGGSTGTATAGGCCMTGTTTCTTAGTGGTCGGTTTGGCAATAGCGCAGGCAGTGCAGGACCTGATATACTTGTCRACATCATGTCGATGTTTCGGCCTGTAGAAATGTTTCTGCAGCACTTCCACTGTCTTTTCGATKCCAAAGTGTCATGCCACCTGACTGTAGYGAGATTCCCAAATCAGCTTCATATGCTTGCTTAATGGAACACAGAGATGGCCCAGACGGCACAACAACCCATCCTRAAGATGGAAATTAGTGACCATTGAGTTGGCGCCCAACATTTGGTAGGTGGTGGACAAGTCARGGCCTATCTCATAGAGGMAAGGCATCCAGAGGTCTCGTGGATGAAAGATTCTATCACCTTGGTGAGTGTCGCGACTGGAGGTCAGCTGAGGMAATCAACAACTTGGTTGGTACTTCCTATTTTGTATTTGATGTTGAGGTGGAACTTTTGTAAGTATGTTGACCACTTCTGATGGMAGTCATTCTGCAATTTTCCTYAGGTCTGCATGAACTTTAGTGGCTTGTGATCAATGTGGATGAYTGTCTCCTTCCCAAGAATGTAATGTCTCTACTAGAAACAGGCTTGCACAATGGAGTACATTTATTTTTCGTAAGTAGGGTACTTATTGACAACATCTGATATTGTCTCACTATGATATTCCATGGGGTGGCTATGTTGAGTGAGAATGGCACCCACAACATAGTCCAAAGCATTTGTCTCGATCTCAAAGGGATGTTGCAAGTCTGGTAATGAAAGTACTGGGGATGAGTACAAACTCTTATTAAAGTCATCGAAGGCTTGTTGTTGGGAAAATACCCACACAATTTTTTCCTTACCAGCACCCCTGGTTACTTGGCTGAGGGCCCATGTGATATGAAAGAATCCCAACACGAACTTGCAATAGAAATTTGCAAACCCCAAGAAGCTCTAAATTTCAGTGAGTGTGGTTGGGGATGTCTAGTCATGGACGAATTGGATCTTGGATGGACCCACATGCACACCATGTTGATCAATGATGTATCCTAAGTAATGTACCCTGTCCATGCCGAAGGAGAATTTTTCCAATTTTGCATATAGTTTTTGTTGTTGCAGGGTGTGCAGAACCTACTGAATATGATGCAAGTGTTTCGTCCAAGTCTTGTTTTAGATGAGAATGCCATCTAGATACACCACTACAAAAGTATTGGTGAAAGGTCATAGGATATTTTCCATCATCCTCATAAAAGTTCCTGGAGCATTTTTGAAACCAAAGGGCATGACCAGCCATTCAAAAAGACATTCTTTTGACTTGAAGGCAGTCTTCAATACATCTGTCTATTCTATTGGGACCTGGTCGTAGCTAGACTTTAGATCAATATTACCGAAGTATTTCCCCTCATGAGTTGATCAAGGAGGTCGTTGATTCAGTGAATTGGGTACCGGTTTCAAACTGTGATTTTATTTAGAGCTCGACAATCAATGCAGAGTCACCAAGTCCCATCTTTCTTATGCACCAGCACGATTGGGATCCCATAAGGTGATGGGCTCGGATGGATGTTCCCCTTGTGGAACAGTTCTTAGATATACCTCTTTATCTCCTCATTTTCTCATAGAGAGTGGTGGTAGACTAGACCATTGGGTAGCAGTGTGCCCGGGGTGAGATCGATGGGATGTTTGACCTAGTAGTGTAGAGGTACCTCGGTAGGAGAGGAGAGGAAATATGAGTATTCTTCCATGAAATTATCCACTTGCTTCTATTGTGTAGAGTAATCAGTTGTGGAGGCCCTGGATGTGGCTATGATATTTCTCTCACTCTGAGAGTGAATCAAGAAGAAGACAAATTTCCCGGTCTGAGACATGACCTTCCTGCATTTCTTGGTAAAGATCAAGGAAATAGCACTAGGAAGGACTGCCTCGAGTATCATGTACAATTTCTTGTTCAAAGTAATAATAATACTACGAAGCCTAAACTCATATACAACATGATGTTTCCATAAATAAGGTTGGCCCAAAAGAACATTACAGAGGAGCAACATCACACAATACCTCGTCTTTGAAGGGTTAGATGTCATACGATAGTCGACGCTGTTGGCTAACATGGAGATCACTTCCTTGGTGGAGCCATCCAATGGTGTAGGGTTGTGGGTGTAGCATTTTCGACAGGGATAGATGCTTGAAAACCTCTCCTGAGATGAGGTTCTTCTGGATACCACTATCAACAATGAAGTGCAACGGGGTTCCTTTTACCCACATCTGTGAACGGAAGAGGCACTCTCCTTCTTTTGTCTCGTCTGGTTCACCAGGTTGGAGCTTGGTGCTAGCAATGGTGCCACGGGGTTTCGTGTCAATGATAAGTCTTTCCCTATCTGGTTTTGACTCAAAGTCAGAACCTGCATCTGATTCAGAGGCTTTCACTTCGGCCACCAATGACTACTTTGAGTGGTATTCAACAGTGTTATGCCAAGGGATCTTATGGAAGTCTCACCACTTCCTGGTATCTTTCTTTGTCTTTTCGATGTCCTTCTTTGCTTACGGCTTGGGTTGGTTGTCCTGATACTTTCCATATTTTATTTTTCCTTTGTTCTGAGGGTTGTGACCACCCTTTCCTAGTTTTTGTTGTGAGGGGTTCCCATGCCCAAATTGTCACGTCGTTTGTTTGAGCTTTTGCTCGATTTTGACAACATATTAGTAGGTTGTGCCTAAGGACAAGATATCCAGAAATTCTATTTTATTTTGGATGTATCTATGCAGAGCACCATGATACTTGAGCACCAAATGTCGCTCTAAATCTTTGATACCTAGCTTGGTGCACAAGGTATGGAAGATATTTGTGAACTCTGGAACTGCTTGGTCTCTTTCTTTCCACCGTGTGGTCCATTTGGTATACAAGTAGTCATAACTTCTAACAAGGTAGTATTGTTCCTTAATAGAATCCCTCAAGGATTCCCAAGTGGTTGCGATTGTAAATAATGAGGGTTCCTCTATTTCCTTTTTCTCACAGAAATTTTTCCACCAATATTTGACATGGGGAACGACTTTGAGGAGTGCAAAAGTAATCTTTTATCTATTCGAAAACTTATGGACAAAAAAATACCCTTCTAGTAGATTCAACCACTTGTATACAACATATCCGTCTATCTGACCTTCAAATATAGGAATATAGAAGTCGATTTGTACCTTGAAGGGGGTAGAACCTCCGCTCGAGGAAGATGCGTTGCCTGTTGGTAGCCGTTGAGAGATTCCTCAAGCAACATTTTGAAAGGATCTCTTGTCCTGTCATATTTCTTTTCTCCTACCATGAGAGGTCTCTTGGGAGTGCGAGATATTTTTTCCTCAAGAGAAACAAGATCGAGACCCAATTCTTTGTACCCCGACCTTGTTGGGGACATGCATTAAAATGACAAGGAGAAAATTGCTTTGATACCATTGATCTATATTTTATGAGAAGAATGAAATGAATACATATTATTAAAATATGCTTAACACAGAATAATAGAGATACAGTAAAACTGGTTTTCTATTCAATAAGGAAATAAGTTGAAACTGTAAAATGCATGGGAAAACAAGCTTGTTAGAATGGTGGCGGCTTATCTCTAAGAAGAGATGTGACGGTTGTGCTCATTCGCAAGAAGATGATTACAATGAGGCTCTAAAGGCATTTTTACAATAAACAAGAATTTCAAAAACCCTAGACATCCAAAAACCTAACCCTAGGAGATGAAGCGCAAAAGTCATGTGGGCCCCGTTTGGGTAAGTTAGTACATCAACTTCCCAGGGTCATAACTTTTTCATACAATATCCATTTCAAGCACATGATAGTCCATTGGAAAGGTCTAACCAAGAAGAACGATTTTCGATTGGCCCAACTCAGTGTTGTTGGTAGTCACCTAGGCCCCAAATCCCCAAAAAATGTCTTTTAGGGCCTCAAAACTACCTCAGAAGTTTCGAACCCAAAGAACTGTCGACAAACTACCGAAAAAATGCTAAGGTGGAAAAGTGTTTTTCTAGCCAGTGGAATAGGTGGGTGGCCACCAATGTCCACCTAGATCAAGAAATGTGATAGATACGCTCATTTGCAAGAAGATGGGTACAATGAGGCTCTGAAGGCCTTTCTTTAATAAACATGAATGCCAAAACCCTAGACATCCAAAAATCTCACCCTAGGAGATGAAGCGCCAAACGTCATGTGGGCCTCATTGGGGTAAGTTAGTACATCAACTTCCTAGGGTCGTATCTTTTGCATGTGATCTTCATTTTAGGCATGTGATAGCCCATTGGAAATGTATTTTCGAGAAATACACATTATGTCTCAAACTCTGACTCTGTCAACAATTTGACTGTGGAAAGCCCAAAAAACATTGTTTAGGGCCTCAAAACAACCCCAAAATTATAGAAAGATGTACTAAAACGAAAATTTCCAACAGAAGCCAGTTGGAATAGGTGGGCGGCCACCAATATCCACTTGGATGTTGTGTAGGGCTTCGAGACTATCCCCATAAGTGCATAATACATAATTACAAAGAGATTTTACCTTTACAAAGAAACGTGTTGATCCAGGTGGATATCAGTGGCCACCCACCTATTCCATGGGCTCAAAAAAATAGTTTTCCATTTTTCGACAGTTTTTCGGGTTCCAAACTTTTGGGGCCATTTTGAGGCCCTAAACGATGTTTTTTGTGGATTTGGGACCCAAGTGACTATTAAAGGCACTAACCTAGGCCAGTCGAAAATCGTTATGCTCGGTTATACCTTTCCAACGGTGTATTGAGTGCCCCAAATGGAGATTGTATGCAAATGTTACGCCCCCGGGAAGTTGACATGTCAACTACCCCCATCGGGGCCCGCAAAATTTTTGGATTTTCATCTTCTGGGGTTAGGGTTTTGGATTTTTATTATGTTAAAAGGGCCTTTGGAGCCTCATTATAACAATCATCTTCTTGTGAATGTGAGTAGCTGTCACATCTCTTCTCAGAGATAAGTTGTCGCCATTCTAGCGAGTCTTTCACTCTTTATTTTTACAGTCTCTGTACATTTCTTTCATTAATAGAAATCATGTATTACTGTGTTTATCTATTTCTGGAAATATTTAAGTGTAGTTCATTGTAGTATCTTTGCTTTCATTTCGTTCTAAAAAATAATCTAGATTAGTGGTATCAGAGCAGGTTGCTCTTGATCGTTTTTCACTACATGTCCTCGATGAGGTCCAAGTATAGCAAGTTGGGTCTCAAGCTTTTCTATCTTGATGACAATATCTCTCGCACGCCTAAGAAACCCTCTATGGTAGAAGAAAATAAAAACGATGGAGAAAAATATTTTATTAATATGTTGCTTGAGCAATCTCTCACATGATAGAAGGACGAAATTATGGAGGAATTTTCCCACATCCTTCAACGCCTGCCTATAACAACATGCAAGTATTCATCAAGTGGCCACTTTGGAGGCACCTCAGCTTTCAAGGTACAAGTTAATTTTGATATTCCCATATTTGAAGGAGAGATAGATGTTGATTCCCTAGAAAAATGGTTAAATCTGCTAGAAGGTTATTTCTCTGTTCATAATTTCTCTGACAGGGAAAAGATCACCTTCGCACTCCTTAAGGCTCTCCCCCATGTCAAACTTTGGTGGGAAAGTTACTGGGAGAAAAGTTCCATAGAGGAGTCTGAAATATATGGGGTCGAGCCCACTTGGTATTTTTTTGTGGATGCGGTAAAGGGACAATATTACCCTATTGGAAACTATGAATACCAATATATGAGATGGACCACACTGTGGCAAGAGAGGGGCCAAGTAGTTCCAGAGTTCATCTTGCGCACCAAGCTGGGTATCAAAGATTTCGAGCGACATTTGGTTCTGAAATACCATGAGTCTCTACATAGATACATCCAAACTAAAATGGATTTTCTAGATATCTCATCACTCGGTGTTGTGTATCGATATGATGTTAAAATCGAGATGAAATTTAGGCACCATAACAAACATAATTTTGGATCTACAAATCCGCAACAACCAAAGTATGAGAAAGATAACCCTAACAAACAGCTTCCTGAAAACTAGTCTAAGCCATAGGAAAAGAAGGGTCACGGAAAGACAAAGAAGGACACCAGAAAATGGTGTGATTTCCACAAAATCCTTTGGCACAACATCAATGAATTTCACTCAAAAAATTTGTTGGTGGTCAAGATCAAAGAAAAGGAGCTGAACCCTGATTCAGAAACTGATTCTGAAAATACTAGTAAAAGACAAATCATTGATGCATACCCCACTGCTATTGTCATGACTGCAACAATTCAACCAGAAGAACCAACATATCCTAAAGAGGGGGAGCACCTTTTTCATTCATAGATGTGGGTGAAGGGGACCCCGCTGCATTTTATTTTTGATAGTGGAAGCCAGAAGAAACTCATCTTAGTAGAGGTCATCAAACAGTTGGGATTGTCGACAGCACCAAACCCGCATCCATACAACATTGGGTGGCTTCACCAGGGACGTGATCTTCATGTCAGCGATTAGTGTCAATTTTCATACGAAATCCAACCCTTCAAGGATGAGCTATTATGTGATGTTTCCCCACTGGATGTTTGTGATGTTCTCTTGGGCCAACCATATATGTGGAAATGCCATGTTGTTTATGAGTCTCAACCCCGCAGTGTCATTGTTTCTCTGGGGGTTCATATCTATAGAATACTAGAGGTAGTTCCAACTATTGTCCCACCTAAAAAATTTCGCAAGGTAGTATCTCATACTATAAAATTTATCTTCTTCACAATCTGTTCAAAAGGGGAACCTAAGGATACTGCAACCACTACAACCTTGACCCAAGCACCTTTTATCCAACAAAAGGTGGTCGACAAGATTGCAGCAAAACACAAAGATTCCTTCTTCACACAGTAATCTCAGGTAGCCCGACCAGTTGAACAGAGTCAACCTTGATGAAAATAGGTTCGTGATAGCCTTCCACAAATTGAGCAACGTGATGTCTCCAACAAGGAAAGAAACTCACTGAGATTCAGATTCAACAATCGCTTTCCCCTCTCCCCGGAGAACTGAACGCAATGGATACCATTGCTTCCTAAGGAGGTAGGATTGATCCAGTTGGATATCGGTGGCCACCCACCTATTCCATAGGGTAAAAAAAACAGTTTTCCATCTTGGCAGTTTTTCGACAGTTTTTCGGGTTCCAAACTTCTGGGGCCATTTTGAGGCCCTAAACAATGTTTTTTTTGGATTTGGGGCCCAAGTTTCTATTGTGGGCACTAACCTAGGCCATTCAAAAATCATTTTGCTCAGTTAGACATTTCCAACGATGCATCGAGCGCCACAAATGAAGATCGTATGCAAAATTTACGCCCCAGGAAAGTTGGCCTATCAACTACCCCCATCAGGGCCCACAAACCTTTTGGATTTTCATCTTTCGGGGTAAGGGTTTTGGATTTTAATTATGTTAAAAGGTCCTTTAGAGCCTCATTTTAACAATAATCTTCTTGCGAATGCGATTAGCCGTCACATCTCCTCAGTGATAAGATGCCACCAATCTAGCAAGTCTTTCACTCTGTATTTTTACAGTCTCTGTACATTTATTTCATTAATAAAAATCATGTATTACTGTATTTATCTGCTTCTGGAAATATTTATGTGTATTTCATTGTACTATATCTTCTTTCATTTCGTTCTCAAAAATAATCTGGATCACGTGCTGAACTGAAAATTGTCAAGATGAGCCAAGTGGAATTTGGAATAGGTGGGTGGCCACCAATATCCACTCGGATAATAAATGGCTCTGAAACTTACTTTGTAACATATGCAAGGGATTTTTCTCCTATCTTTATGAGGATTTCCATCCTGTGTCCCTTTGATTTTAACATGGAGGTTTATACAGAACTCGAGGCTCCTTAAGTCAAGTTGGCTTCTTTTAAAGTTACAATCAGATTCAAGACCTAGTATTTTCATGGTATCTAAAGTTTAACAACCTTCTCAAACCTTCAAAGTGCCATTGTTGTTGTATTTCGTTCCTCTTAGAAGTATCACTTACTCTTATTTTATAAGTATATTTTCTCTTCACATGTATCACAGTGCAACAAATACCCAACGAAACACACAAAAGGAACAAACATGCATTTATATTCCTGATTACATTCATGGGAGGGTACTATTTATAAAGTACCTTAGTTATTCAAGGTAGAATGTAGAGTCCTCCTATTCCTATATATACACTACACATACCAATACATGCACCAATGTAATTATCTAGTTATTCCTTCAAATTTAATTATACAGAATAAAGAAATACTTATCTTTTACAAGTTTTGACCAGTCAACTAACTGTGGGTGTTCACCTCTCCACCTAAACATAGGCTCTTTGTGTTCAGTCACTTTATCAATAGGCCACCCCCATGCCAAGTCATGATACCACCAAGGAATTCTCTGCACTCACCTCTCCTAGCTCAAGGCTCTTCTAGATTTATCAAAAGCCTTCCAACATCAAGCTCACAACCTCTCAACTCAAGATAGGTTCTTGGGTTCTTAGACCAGTCCTATGAACAACTCCTTTCTCTTAGACTCCCTTTTGAACTCTCCTCGATTTCTCCTTCTGTGTATGTACCCCCTTTTCCTCATGTGTTCTTCTGCATGTAAAATCCTGGGAAAGGTTCTCGACCCGTCCCTTATCTTCTTTCATAAGGAACTCAGGTCAACCTTAGGGATTGTGGAATGGTACACTGGGTACCTTTAGATGAAAAATTTTGTTGTCCCAACTAATCCGTGCATGCTTCCATACATTGGGGTCATTAGTTTCTCAACCATCGGTCCTTTTCTCATTAATTGATTTTCCTTGAAATTAGTGTTAAGGGTAATATCTTAATATTTCCAATTCATATATTTCAGAAAGGAGGATTGGGTTGTATTGGCATAATAAAACCCTCTCTATGTTCCCTCACTCTTTCCTCTAGTGGTATCATGGCTATTACTTTAAGGATTCACCCCCACAATCAATTTTTGGCATTCACAATTAAATACAATTATAATATTTACATGCCATTGTATGGAACTCACCAATCATGATTAATTACCTATACTCAGGGTTTATAGAGGGTGAGTTACAACCAACCCCTTGATGTTGCCTTCTCTTACCCTTTTAAAATTTTCTCTCAATGTTCTTGAAGTAGTTAGTGTTTCCCTTTCTAGAACTTACCACAGTTCCTTTTTGGAGTAAACCAATTTTGATTTTTACTTTATTGGATTCTCATTAATGACTTTATGTTATTGAATTTTTTTCCTCCAAGTAGAGCCCACTTGTTCCTTTAATAAAATAAATTTAATAAATTTTCAATTCCAAAACTTTAAGCTAGCTTCCTTAAACAAGAGTGGACCGTGTTTTAATTTTTTTAACATGATGTTTGATTTATTATCCATTTAGACCACTCTAAAAGTAATATTCATCTTCTTATCTTTCCAATGAGTCTTCCTGAGTGTTATTCATAGTTCTGCATCTCAATTTATAAGCTCAGGAAGTTGAGGTTCCAAACAAATTTATCAGCAAACCATGAAAACTTAGTTGCATGTTCTTTCAATTTATGAAAGAGTTATGGCCAATTTCACCTCTTGAAACTTGTTCCATCATCTTTCGCATCAAATCACCTTTCCAATGAGGTATGGTTTTCTCAAAACGAACATCCATGTCTCGAGTTATGAGCTTTTGAAGATCATTGCTCAACAATCGTCCATCAAATTCGTGGATCAATCCTAGTCCTTCATCGAAATTTTCCCTTTTAAAACCAATCCCACATGCACTATGGTCAAGATTTTTTAAGTGTTTATAATGAGAATATTACAATATTCCTCATATGGAACAAAGGAGTCTATAGAGACTTTGGTGTAGTTCTTGTTCCTTAGGAAAATTTCATGAATTACTAAAATTTTGATGACTTGGTCAACGTTCAGTCATAGCCCAATCATAACCCGATCAATTTCCATATCATTCACCATGTGTCACTTGCGGGTAGGTCCACATCACCACCACATATCATTATGGGATTGATCCATGTCACTGCCACATGTCATTAAGGGGTTGGTCCACCTCACTTCCACATGTCATTTGAGGATATGTCCATCTCACCGCCACATGTCTCACTATGATAGGTCCATGAAAAGGGGGAAGAAACGTATGATAGGAGGTAATATTAAAAAATTAAATGAAGGGTTTGTGGAGTTAAATGAATGTTGAGGTAAAGGAGCTAGGTGATGGGATAGAAAATAGTAAAAATTACTAAGTATGAGGTGAAAAATGGGAATGGAGATTGCATTATGGAGTATGCAGGACTATGGCCCTACAGACTCAAGAAAATGTTGACGGATGGTATGTGGCTCCGCGTCAACATTTCAAGAAAATGACTAAGTGTGAAAAAGGCGAAAATTGCATTGTTGTGGACCTACGAACACACAAAAGTAAGATGTGTAATTGGTAGGTAGTGGGATTGCAGACCCGAGACTTGTTCCAACCCTGCATTGTTACTCCTGCATAACTCAAATTTGAATAAGTGTTGGAAGAGTAAAATGTGGTAAGTGTTGGGGAATTATATAATGGAATTACATGAAATATGGTATGTGAAAATAAGAAAATGGAAATAAAATATGAAATCTAGAAAAGAAAAATGGAAAATGGAAAATGTAAATGAATTATGAGAATGAACTAGAAAATGAAAATGAATTATGGAAAAATGGAAATGAATGAAGAAATTGTGAAAAAATGGAAAATGGAAATAGGAAATAGGAAAAAGAAAATATGAAAAGTAAAATGGTAAATGGAAATGTAAAATGGTAAATGGAAAATGGAAATGAATAATGAAAATAAGTAAGTGATGGGTATTATGAAAATTAACTAGTAAGTGGAAAATGGAAAATGAAAATAGCTAAGTATGGAAATGGTTAAATGTGGAAATGGTTAAGTATGGAAGGAAGAACCAAGAAAATGTATGATTTCAAGAAAGCATGTGGTTCAAATAAAATGGGCATGGTGCCAAGAAAATTAGTTTTGTTGCACATGGAAAAAGTGCTCCTTGGTTAGTTGGAAAAAAACGTGAATATTTTTAGCATACAAACTCAGATTTTTAATCTATAAAATGAATGATGAATCTAATACTGAGGTACACAACATGGAATTATGAATGTTCAAAATTTATTTCTCCCCATATCAATTTTTATTTTTTATTTTTCCAAGAGTGGGAAATACAGTTGGTCAAATTTTTTTATTAACATCTGGCTCTAACTGTGGGAAAATGACCCCTTGTGGATTATTGAGAATATAGAATCCAAGTTTGGATGTCTTCTCCATTGGGATATGGAATCATATTAAAAAAAAATCATTGTAATTCCTTGTCCATTAAGTCATCTTCAAAAATTTCCTCCATCTAGCAAATGCTTTATTGTGAAAAACTTTGATTGAATAAATAAACTATGTAAAAACCAGGTCTACCTACCCTATG
>JZKD02S0344983.1:53065-63424 GCA_000966675.3 Picea glauca | reverse complement strand
CTTCCTCCCTCACAGGAGGGCCCAGGAAAACGAGAGAGATAGAGACACAGTGTCAGATATAAATTTTCTTTCAATATTGTTGGGCATCTATTGGAAAGCATTGGGACAAATTTTATGAGAAAAAGAAAACAACATGGTATTATGGATCCACTGGGATATCCCTTCCTTTAATCGGACTTTGGGAAATGTTTCGAAAATTGTTTCTTCCCCAGATAGGTGGTTGGAAATTGTTTCGGAAATTGCTTCAGAAGTTGTTTTTGGTTTCCAAGAAAGTGCTTCGGGAATTTTTTTCTCTAGGCATGGTTCCTCGAAGATTGTTTCTTCCATGTGTCATGGTTGCACGGAAATTTTTTCTTCAACTCATGGGGTCTCGAGAATTTCTTCTAAGGTTGTTTCTTCCTCACATGGGATCTCAAAATTTACTACATAAATTGTTTCTTCCATGCGCCATGGTTGCACAGAAATTGTTTCTTTAACTTAGGGGGTCTCAAAAATTGCTTTTGAGGTTGTTTCTTCCTCACATGGGATCTTAGAATTTACTTCAGAAATTGTTTCTTCCTTGCGTCATTGGTGCTCGAAAATTGGGTCTTACTCACATGGGTTCTCTGAAATTGCTTCTTCCTTGAGTTATGCATGCTTGAAAAGTGGTTTCTCCCATTGGTCGTGTCTACATTCCCTTCCTTTGTGGATTCCAATGAATAATTTAAGAGTTTTAGAAATAGTTGGTTGTAAGAGCCAATTGGAAACACTATGGAATAGTGATAGCTAGACACCACTAGAGTTGAGGGAGTTGAATATTACTATGAACCTCTAACGGTTACCAAAGTCTATTGGGCAGTTGAAACACTTGGAAAAGATTCAACTGACATACCCAATCAAATCATTGCCTAAAGAATTCTTTGATCTCCGCTCCTTGAAACATTTGAGAATGTGCATAAGCATGAACTTGTTGCCAAACGCTTTCGGGAATCTCAAAAACCTCCAACATCTTAACTTGACTAGTTTCCATGATTTTCATATGCTTCCAGATTCTTTTGGGAATCTTAAAAACCTCCAATATCATCTTCACTTGTATGGGTGATCTCATTTGGAAACGCTACCACAATCCTTTGGGAATTTAATCTGACTTAAACATCTATGTTTCAAGAGTTGCTACAAGTTGACCCTCTCGAGAAGAACACTCGGAATTATTAGAATGCTCCAAAGATTAGACATGTCAGAGTGTCAGAAAATGGAAGTATTGCAGAGTAATCAGTGGATTACTAGATGAAGGAACCAATACATTGGTTTCACGAGGAAACTTGGATATGTATTAGGGGACATTGGTTCCATGAGGGAAACTCGATGTGTCCTAGAGATGTTTGAGGCAGGGATCAAGATTCAAGAGGGGGCACACTATTCCTCACAACCCTCAAGATATATTGTTGAGACAGTTAAGGCGATGATTCATGATCAACATTTACCTATGGTTATGTGGGTAGAGGCATCCATAACTATAGTGTATGTTCATAACAGAAGTCCTTGAGGAACATGAATTCCGAGGAGGCCTTCACTAGAGTGAATATTGAGCTTGGACACTTCAGGATATTTGGGTGTTCAGTATACATTCATGTACCCAAGGAAAAAAGGACCAAGTTAGACCCTTCAGGTAGAAAGGGTACACTTGTGGGATACAATGAGTATTCGAAGGAATATTGGATCTACATCCTTGGTCAGAGACAGATTGAGTGAGAGATAGGAAGAGATGGTACCTTCCTAGAGAGCAAGATACCTTAGAGATATTCATGTTATGCCACAGCTATGAGCCACATCATTCATTTTGAGCCTTCCTTTTATGAGGAGGCAACTAGTCATCTAGTATGGAGAGATTTCATGATGGAGGAGTTTCAATCCATCATGAAGAATGATGTGTGGAATATTGTTCTGAGACCGAAGGAGAAGGCTATAATGACTTTGAAATGGATCTACAAGATCAAACACACAGTTGAAAGGAGCATCGAGAGGCACAAAACGAGATTTGTTTCTAGGGGATTCTATCAGGTGAAGGGAATAGATTATGAGGAGACATTTTTCTCATGTTGCTCGACACACTTCTATCCAGATGATTATTTCCCCTGCAAAATCCATGGGTTAGAGAGTACATCATATGGATGTAAAGACAACCTTTCTCAATGGAGAGATTGAGGAAGAAGTATACATCGAGCAGTCAGATGGTTTTGTGATACATGAGAAGGAGTCTCATGTGTGCAAGTTGAATATGGCCTCGAATGGAATCAAGAAACCACCTCGAGCTTGGTATGTAAGGATTGATGGACACTTGATGATTTTTGGGCTTCAAAAAAAGTGTTGTCGATCCCAACCTGTACTATAAGAATGCTAATGGTGAGTCCTTGATTTTGGTCCTCTATGTTGATGATTTATTCCTTACCGATACAGAGAGCCTTATTGTTGAATGCAAGTATGCATTGACCTCTAATTTTGAGATGAAGCACCTTGGTATGATGCACTACTTCTCGGGACTAGAGGAGTGGTAGATAACTGATGAAATATTTTTGAGTCAAGGTAAGTACACAATTGAGATATTGAAGAAGTTTTAGATATTGAACTTGAAGCCCGTGGCTACACCAATGATGAAGAATCTAAAGAAACTAACTGTGTCTTCTTCCGATTATGAAAAAATTGATCTGAATCTATACAGAGAACTGATTGGATAATTGATGTATCCATTTAGCACAAGACCAAATATTTGTTATGCAGTGAGTGCACTTAGCTAGTTTATAAGTTAGTTGAGATAGACACAGTAGATTGTTGTGAAGCATGTGTTGAGATACTTGTGAGGAATAGTTGGACATGGTCTAAGATATACTTCTAGTATTGATATGATATGGAAGTAATATATTGACTACGATTGGGTAGGGATCACAGTGGACAGAAAGAGGACCTTCGAGTGTTAATTTACTTTGGGATCTTCCATGGTTTCCTGGTGTAGAAGGAAACAAACTTCGATGGATTTGGGCACAATAGAAGAAGAGTAAATTTCATTAAGTATGGCAGTCCATGAAGTAGTGTGGCTTCGCAAGATCCTTTCATATTTATTCGAACATGTGCTATATTCCACCATTATTCATTATGGTAACCAAAGTTGTGTGAAGATCTCTGATAATCCAATGTTTCATGATAATTCAAACCAAATTGAGATCAAGTACCATTACATCTGAGACATGGTGCAGAGGAAGGAACTACCGGTGCAGTGCCTTCCTACAGTTGAGCAGGTTGTTGATGTTCTTACCAAACCAGGACGAAGTTCAAGTACTTCTGTGACAGACTTGGCGTGGCAAAGAATACCTCCCTCACTAAGAGGGAGTGTTGTTGTTTGCATCTTCCTAAGACATTCTCCATATCATACTCCTCTTTGATTGAGTTGAGTTGATCTGTGATGACACTTATCCAAGAAGGGATAAGTAGGGCACTTATCTGAGAAGGGATAAGTGTGTTTGGGATTATAGCCCAACATCCCATGTGGAGAGAACATGAGGACATGTCAAGGGAGTTGACCCTTGACATCATACACTATGGGAGTTGACCTTAGTGTTTCTAGAGGGTGTAGCCTCTATAAGTCCACATGGAGTGCCATGTGTGACAAACTTTCTCCAAATCGTACTCCTCTGTGAATTGAGTTGAGTTGATCTGTGAGGACACTTATTCGAGAAGGGACAAGTGCAATTGGGATTATATCCCATTGTCCCATGTGGAGATCAAATGAGGACATGTCAAGGGAGTTGACCCTTGATGTCTCAGACTATGGGGAGTTAATCCTAAGTGTTCCTAGAGGGAGTAGCCTCTAGAAGTCCAGATGGGAATGCCATGTCTGACAAACCTTTTGCTACTATGGTGGTTGTGTACCATTGGTGAAGACTGTGTGTCTCTAGATAATAGTTGTGTACTATTATGGAAAGATACCTCCCTGGCTAAGAGGGAGTGTTGATGTTTCAACATCGGGTGAAACTTCTCCTAGATTGAGTTGCAGATCAAGAGAGATAGGATACATTTATCATAAAAGTGCACATGTGCTAAATGGTCTCAGACATAGTCCTTCCTTGATCATGACAAGGAATAATATGGACTCGAGGTGCTTGATGTGATTTCCATGTGTCAACTAGCATCAGGCCGACATTCACTTATAGGTGTGTACCTATGGTGAAAGATCCCGGTGTGGTCTGTGTCCTAGTCATGGTGATTTGAAAAGGAATAATAAAGACTCAAGATGTTATATACTATTAAATGCGGACCCAAAGTGATCCTAATCTTAGAGAGAGTTAATTGGCTCAGAGGGATAGCTGCAACATGAGTTTCTCCTTGGTTCAGGTGGGAGAGAGATGTCTCCCAAGACTCACAGACATGTGTCATGAGTCTAGGGTGAAGTTTGTATACTTCAAAGACAATCTTGCCATGTTGCAGAATGTCTCCCTCATTGAGAGGGAGTGTTGATGTTTGGAAAACATCAGGAAGACATTCTCTTAGAATAATAATTAATAATATAATTATTGATTATTAAATATCATATATAATAAGTAAATGATAATAATAAATAGTTATTGATTATTCAAGGGATGCATCCTTTCATGGATGGTCACCATATGTTCCCTATATACGGAACACTCATCATTGTAATAATTTATCCATTATCTCTCATATGAAGAAAAACCAACACTACCGAGGAGGAGAAGATATAAATGGGGATAACTTGTAGTACAAACTTTAAGAGAACAAGGTGAACAACGATATTTAGGGAGCAGAAGGTCCAAGAGTTGAGTCGTTTGTCAATGGCGCTAAGAAGGCCCTCTCAAGTAATATTTTTTAGAGCATTATCAATGAGCGAGATGCCCATGTATTTGGATGGAATGGAGATAGGTTGGAAGCTAATAATGTGAGAGATGTGGAACTGGATAGCTATGGGAGTGTTAAAAAAGAATATCTGAGATTTGTCGATATTTATTAAAGTTCCATCAGCCTCACTGAAATTGTTGAGGATGGAAAGAATGTGTTGAGATTCACGGACTATAGGAATCCCATCATCAAATTATCATCAACAAATTGGCTATGATAAATTAGGGGCTATAGACCATGCAGGGATAGGCCTCAAAGTGAGCCCTCTACAATTGCTTATTTGATGTAGCGGCTGAGACCTTCTGCCATTATGACAAAGAGGAAGGGGGAGAGGGGATCTCCTTGGGGGATTCCATGAGAGGGTGATAAGGGTAGAGAGGTAACACCATTTAAAAGAATGGGAAAAAAAGTAGAGGAAGTAAGCTTCAAGATCCAATTTACCCAAATTTCACTGAAGCCAAAAGCAAGCAGGACAGATCTCATGTATTTCCAACTTAGAGTATCAATGGATATTAAGAAGTCTAGTTTGATGAGAATTGTAGGTAAACCTAAGGTTTTCAAAGAATGGATAACCTCATGGGTGAGGATAACACTATCGAGGATTTGTCGACCCTCCACATAGCTAGATTGCTCAGGACAAATAATAAAAGAGAGAAGGGTTTTGAGTCTAAGAGAAATTACCTTAGTTATGATTTTGTAGATGACATTGCAGAGAGAGATGGGGTGAAATTGCTAGGGAGATGATTCTTGATTTTCCTTGGGAATAATGGTGAGGAATGTCGCATTGATTGTAGGGATAACCTCTCCTAATATGCGATAGTCCTCGATCAACTACAATACCTCCTCTCTAACCAGGTTCCAATAGTGGTGAAAAAAGTCTGTGGTGGAGCCATCTGGGCCATGGGATCTTCTTGTAGGAATATCTTTGATGAAAAGGTACACTTATTCTAAGGTTACGAGCCTTAGGAGAGAAACATTATGATCCTTAGTGACTATGGATGGAATATGTATTATGATTTTTTCAATAGTGACTGATCTGTCCTGATGGGGTTATGTAAGAAGATTTTGGAAGTTGTTGATCAACTATGTTTCAATTTCTTCATGCTTCATTAAGGTACGACCTTGGTCAATTTCTATCTGAGTGATACAATTAGTATGGCTTCGTTTGATCATCGACCGGTGGAAAAAAATTGAGGTTTTCTCCCCATCTTTTAGCCATTGTACCCTTGATTTTTGACACTAGAGGATTTCCTCCTGGGTGTATCTCTCCTCAAGTTGTTGTTTGACCTATGCTTATTTCTTATTTAACTAATTTGAGCTACCCTATTGTAGGATTTCTTGTTGAATAACGACCATTCGAATATCTATATCCCATTGGGCCTAAAAGATATTACCAAAAGTGGGATTCTTCTGTTATTTGAGATTTAATTTGAAGTTCTTTAATTTTTTATGAAATTTGAACATTAAAGTGCCATGAGAAATAGTTGTTTATTCCCACCAGGTTGTAGCATTTGCTTGAAAATATGGATGAGATAACCAAAAAAATTCAAATCTAAAAGGCTTGCATTTGAGGGTGCAAGGAATATCTATCCATAGTTTTTTGGGCCAAAGATATGAGCCACCCATCATGAGGATGCTAGAGTCCACAATATATCCTTCCAACATCATATTTTCCAACACTAGAAGGTGTTCTAGATGGTAATCCAGTTGCTTATTACTTGTGTGCGTGTTATATAAAGTGAATTCATCATTAATATTCCCGATATCTACTAGATTCGAGCCCTCAATAAACTCACAAAATATTTCTCTATCTCTTTCTAAGCGATGACCTCGACCCCTTTTTTCCTCAAGAGAAAGAATGAGATCAAATCCCCCTCCCATGATCCATTTGTTACTTGGGATAATATCATTTATATCTACTAGGTTCTTTAATAAAGCCATTTTCTCATTGGATGAAGGCGACCCATATACATTAGTGATATATCCCACTGTTTCTGAACCGATGTCTCTAAAGCATGTGGAAATGTCCATTTCGAGGAGAAGAAATGATCAAGAATAATAGTAGTTGGGTTCCAAAGGCCCACAATCCCCTTGGTTGATCCTATGGAATCAAGAATTGCATGGTTACTATGGTACCAACACCGAGAAAAGATGGATTTGGACTCCTTATCTGTGCATTTGGTTTCTTGCAAGAATAAAATGTTCGAATCTGCTTCCATTATATAGTGTCGAAGGAGTCTTTGTTTAATCCCTCCAATAAGCCCTCATATATTCCAAGAGATGATATTCATGAGGAAGATGAAGGATGAGGAAAAATCTCTTCGTGAGCAGCTGAATCTGTCTTGAATTCACCATGTAATTACCTACTTCCCGAATTAGTTGTTGGGTAGAATTGTTTCCTCTCCTTTTCTCCTCCTTAAAGGATTTTTAAGGCTCTTTATGCGGATCTAAGTGGATCTTGAGCCCTATGTTGGATCGAGAAGTGGCTCTGGTAGTAGAATTTAGAAAAAAATTGTGGAACTTATTAAGTTGATCTAGAGGAAGGGTTTGTAGTTCCTCTTTTTGATAAGCTTCCTCAAGATGTACTAGATCTATATGAACAAGTCCCTTCTCATCTAATTCTATATCCATATCACCTCATCATTCCTTTATCTGGTCTTCCCTAGTATGATTTTCATTTTGGGAGTAAGATATCTTCTCCAGTATTTACTCTTGAATTTCCTTGTCTTTTCCATGGGTGCTAACCTGATTTGGTTGTTGAGAAATCTCCATTAGGTCGAGAGAATCCATAAGTTGATTCAATATTTTTGAAAGAGTTACTAGTGAATGGAACTTTATAAGGTGCAAAAGTTGGTTTTTTCTTATTTGGTCGTCGTTTCCCTTGGAATTGGGTGAATCCATATTTATTTTTTTCGAGGTATTTGTCGTGGGACCTGGAGGCACATTGATAGGACAATACCGAGATAGATGTCCATGCCCATGACATCTGCATTTGAATGGTATGTTCTCATAATATATGGTTTGGATCCATTCCTCATCATGGTATTCTAGACATATGGAGCTTGGAAGGGGTTTATAAATGTTCATGTAGATGTAGATCCGAGCATAGGAAGTGTAGTGGTGTTTCCTAGTTTCCTCCGCCAATTTGAAAAATACTCCAAGGGTATTTCCAATCTCAACCAAAATTTCTCCAAGCCAGAATTCTCTTGGAAGGGAATAAAGTTTCATCAAAACAGGGGCCTATGTGAAATCCTCCTTTTTTGGGCTAAAGAGCTCCAATCAATATCATATATAGACTAGCAGAGTTAAATAACTATGGCATGTTCTCGAAGATCCGACCTTTATATTCTATATTGTGGAGGATTATGGTAAAGAATCCCCTAGATCCTAGTTGGAGATTGTAATGGCCCTTGGGTTTCCACAAAATTTTGATATGTTTGATGAGGTCTTGCTCTGAGGGCCATATTCCCATAAATTTCCTAATGAGGGCATCATCCTGCACATATTGAGTATTTTCTTTAACACAAGTAGAGTAAATTGCATACTTGGGGGCCGTGGGCACTTAAGGAATGCATTTTCAAGGTTCTCGTGCTCGAGTCACTTTTGGATGGGAATATTCTGCCTCAACCTCCATCATTGTTTTACCCTTGTTTAGATCCTCTTGATAGGAATGATCCCTTTGTTGCAGTGGTAATTCAAATGGCGACCACATCCCTGAGATCCAATTTGATCCCTTATAATAACGTTTCGATATGAGGGGGCTCACACCCCCTCTCCTTCGGAAATTGTGTTTGGTTCAAGAATCCCTCTTGGCTGAGAGAGTTTTGTAGATGATGAAAAGGGCCACAATTTTCATAAACCCTAGAAGCTTAAAAGCATCAAACCCTAGTCGTTATTGTTCTCCTCTTGTCTATATCAAAAGGTGTTACTTGTTAATATTAGTATTGTAGTTAAGTATACATCTTGAGGAAAATGAATACTTAGTAAAATAAAATACACACATTGAGTACCCATACATTGAAACTTTGAGACTCATACATGCACCCGTTCCAACAATCCGCTACAACTCCATAATTAAATTCCTTATTAAATTCTCGTACATGCACCAATTCTACACCCATACATGCACCCGTTCCAACCATTCGCTAAATGTACAGAATTAAATTGCCTATTAAATTCACGTGGTTGCCCCTACAATAATATGATATTTTGAAGGACCAATCAAAAGCCAGGAAAAAAAAATGAATCACTTGCAACAAAGTTAAACTATGGAAAAACGCACACACTTTTTGGTCAATGCAAAACCAATTGTTATAGTCCTAGGCTTGCGGCATGGACTAATAGCTAAAGTGAATAATATAAATACAATCTATAAATAAATATTAAAATTAATTTATAATATTTTGTTTTATTTCAATTATATGCAACTAGGAATTTTGTCATTTAGTTTTACTTCACTAATATTATACACAAATGAAATTATGTATTGTCATCCTTTCTTGAGGAAGAGTATTATTGAAGTATTGTACAACGGAAGGGAGTGTCTCCTTTTATTGTATGGAGTAGATTTATTAAAGAATTTAGTAGTGGATTTCTTTGTTAATTTTGGAATATTTTTGGAACGGGAAAAGTGATTTGGGAGTCTTGAAATTTTCTCCTTCACCTTGGTGGTTTCCTAGCCCAGCAAGGGAATGACATCCATAGAGGATTACCTATGGTTGGGAGAAAAATTGCTCACATAATTGGAATTAATCTTCTGAATAAGATAAGTTCTTCCCCTTATTCTCCTTTGTTATGGAATAGTCATGTTTTTTTGGAAAATATAAAGTTATTATTGATTATGAAAAATTTCAAAAATATAAAGTCATTATTGATTAAAAAAATGTGTGAGGTTTCCTCTAGGTGTTGATGAGTAAAATGGTTGATTGAAATTAATTAGTTTCCAACGTGTGTATTGAAATGCATTGGAAAATCATGCATACTGAGTGTTTGACAAAAGGGCTATATTCATTTAAGTTGATAATATGAAAATTATGGTCTCCAATAATCTATTTACCCGAGCTATTAAGAATTTATCTTTGAAAAATGGAATTCTGGAACCTTTCTCCTATTTATGCATATCAAATTCCCTAGTATATTTCTAAGTGATTTAAGAGTATATTTTTGACATGCACTTTCTTAAATGATTTAGGAAGGTTTCTCGATGGATGAGCCTTTCCTTAACTAGTCCTCATTTAGTAGTTTAACCTGGAAGTTATCTTGAAGCCCTTATAGGCCAAAATTTTGAGTTTTTTGGGTGAAATATGAGATGTATGTTGCATTTTATAGGAGAGTTGTCAAAAGATCACTGGTTTTCCTTGTGTAACCCATGAGCACACTATAGGCATGCTAAATTTCCTTAGAAGAGTAGACAACATGTCATGTAGTGGCATGTTTTGTCTCCTTTTGGTGAAAATTTGGGTTTTAAAGGTG
>JZKD02S0344983.1:1926-19923 GCA_000966675.3 Picea glauca | reverse complement strand
TTTCACGGGTGTTGTTTGATATCAGTTTTGTGAAGTTAGTTTGCTAATTTAACTGTGAATTTCAGAGAACAAACCATAAGATAGAACACCTACAGATTCTATTCTCTTCTTTGCCTTGCAAATTTACCTTTATCTCTTAACACTCTGGATCTGTTGAAACCCAAATTCACCCCACCCATATTCTATTTGTACCGCTCCAATTTCCAACGCTCTTCTTTTCCAAACATTTCAATGCTGCAACAAAAAAAAAATCTTGAGAACAATTAAAAACAAAGCAGAACAATCAGTTGCTCCATTTTTCATTTCTGCGAAGTTATGATCATGATTCACTCAATTTCGCTCAGTTGATTTGAGAGATTTCTCTTCGTTTGGCATTGTACATTATATTGTTTTGTGTTGTATAATGATGGTTGTACACATTGTATTGTGAATTGCACATATTTTTATATTGTTAATTGTTTATAATTTGTTTTATTGTTAATTGTTCTATTATACATATGGTTGTATCGTTTGTGTTATTAGCCTTATCTTTGTTGAGTTCTTGTTATATATTATTTTTATTTGTCATTAGTATTATATATATTGTTTTACCGTGTGATTGTAAATAGTTTTGCTATGACACCATGTGCATTATTACATTATTTTTATATATAGCTTTGAATTATTTGTTATCTTATTCCCATGTTATATTGTTAAAGTGTGTTAGTGTTTTGTCTTTATTGTTTTAATTGTTGTTATCATTAGTTACCACTTTGTTATGTGAAAACTATGTAATATTTGTATATACTAATCATTCCTAGGTTGTCTTGAGAATATATTGTTATATGTTTGATTGTTATGCAACGCTAAATGATTGAAGCAATTCTTGGATATGAGACAAAATTAAATCTGTACCAACACGCTCATTCCTGTACATACAACAAAATTACTCCCATACCTACACATTGATTTCCCTTTCATTTCTGGGTGCATCTTTTCTTAAGGACAAGTCTCTGAAGTGTGTTTAAGTATTTAGGTTACATCATTTTGTCAATATAGTATTAATTAGGATTTTGGTGGATTTTCTCATAAAAATGGTAAATTTCCCTTTAGGTCAGTAGCACACATACATGAGGGTTTGAGTAACCTCATCCAGCTAACTGATTTGAATGCTAGTTTGGGTAAATTCCACATTCACTTTCAGATTGCCTTGCTTGCCTTGCTTGTGTATTTCCCACACTTGATATCATTTTTTGTACTTTGAATTTAATCCCAGCTTTTCTTTCATTCATTCCATTTTGAAGTGTGTTTGTCGGATTTAGAATAGGTTAGACTAGGCTCCAATCCTGCATTTCCTGTGCTTGCACCTCTAAGTCTATGACTCCCTGGTTGACAATTTAATGTTGGGAATAAATAACGCATATATTTAGCCCCACATTTTTGGCGTCGTTTTCAGGGAGGAGCTAAAGGGATTGAATTCTAAGTAGGTAGGTTGCTATTAAAATACAACTTGGTGGAGGAGAAACAGTAAGATGAGAGGTAAGAACCTGCGTGACCACTATTGTGAGTTTCCCCAAAACATTTACTATTACTTTTGCAAGTGTGTTTATCTTTCGCAAAGAGTTCTTACTTTCCTACAAGTGTGTTTCTTTCGATGAAAGTGTGGTGTGCTTTTCAAATTCTGCAATTAGTTTCTATTATTTCTTATGGTTTTCTTAAAAATTTCTTTAAGTGTGTAGTTTTCATTTCATTTTTCATCAAAAATATTAAAAATCAAAAATATTTTGGGTGTTGTAAGAATCCTATGCGCTAATCCATGTGTGATATAGGACCCATCAACCAACAAGATGGATTCAAATATGATAATGAGTTTCGAAGAACTCTCTCAAATCCTAGCAACAACTGGGATCTCTTTTTCTCAGGAAGAGGACATTTTGACCGTAGTCAAGAACCTATCCACTTCTCCAAAAGACATAGAAAAAACAAAGTTCCATGAGCCACATCCACGAGAAGGTCCAGAACCCTTATGTAATCACCCTTTCCAACTTATAGAGGAGACTAAAGAATCATGGACCACATCTGATGGAGAGACACCATTAGAACCTGAGATCGAGGAGTTTCTAATATGCCTTTCGGAAGATCCTCTATGTACTATTGAGACCAGTCATTCGACAAAACATGATCTACATGGCATGATAGAGGGATACATGCATATGTTTCTAAATGAGGAAGTGAACCAAGAACATTATGACTTTATCGAACATTGGTTCCATGTGACGACTAGATTGAACCACTACTCTCTTCTTCGACAACTCTTCATATCCTATCATTCGAATCAATTAGTTCCTCATGTTCGGGTACTTATTAAATTATATTATTCAAACCTAAATGTGAGTATATTCATAATCCTATTATGCACTTGGCTTCATTGGAAATATTCATATACTTGAAAATGGGTCTTTTCTTAGGTAAGGTAGGATAATAAATAAATGAATAAGTGTTGCATATAGTTTTTAGTTGGGTGCAACATCGTTTTTTTGTCTTTTTCAATAATTGTAGCTATCAAGCTGAGAAACTAATATTAAAGGAGTTTGTTGCCCCATAAATTTTAATACGTTTTTTAGCTGATAGTCAGATCTTTTTCCATATTTTCTAAATAAATTAGGCTATGATGATTTGTTGGAGTTTTGCAGGTATCCTCTTTTCAGTTGGATTGGGAGAACATATTCATGAATTATTCAGGGAAGTAATTTCATTTCTTTTGGTACTGTTGTTTCATCAAAATTGTCTTTTATTCTGATCTTTTGTTACCTAAGATTGTTTTGGAACAACTGGACCCATTTTTCTATTACTATCCTAAAATTTGTTTCTCTAAGGAATACATTGACCTTTATTAGTTTTTCTATGCTACTTGTCTGAACTATTTTCCTTGAAGAAGTTTATAGTTTAGGTAATCAATAATAATGCAAAACTAAAAGAGAAAAACATTTAATCAAACCCAAGAAATTTTGTCACAACCAATCATTTTCAAGATATTCCATTTCCATTCTTTATTCAAAATTTCAGATCATTTATTATAGTAGTAACTCACAGCCTTGTCTTTGATTATACTATGGGATTACATAAAGTCAAAAGTCCATATTATGAGTTCATAGGTAGCTAGTACAACCTAATCTAATCTCAAAGTTAGTTAGTAGAGCATCCTTATTAAAGAGTAACAGGAGAGTGCATGATGTTTCTATCCATGGGAACACTACCATAATTATATGAAGAAGATGAACTTGGGGACTAGAGGCACCTTTAGGTCATTCTCTCATGGCCTCATCCACCACACATCAAGTAAGTTTGACCATGATATGTCTTTGGAATAATCTCAATACATAAGTTTATTTTTCATCCGAACAATCTTTTATGGGCAATTTGTAGAATATCCCGTAAAAAGGTTTTCAAAGATGCTCCCACGAGTGAATGCAATATTTAAATTTTATCTTAAGGGTAAAGTTTGGGACAAGATCCTTTGATGGAAAATGGGTGTAAGAGGATAACCTGTCGAGATACTGAACATGTCTGTTGGCAGTGGGTACCAGCCTGTGGTATGACTAGGCAAATCCATCAGGCTACTGAATGGGCTCGTGGGAAATGGGGCATTATATCTGGGGAGGATATTTCTTAGATGTCAAAATTACCCCATCGGAGTACTGAACAGGCTTGCTAGCAATGGGTTTTGATTTTGATATGCCTAATCTATATTTGTCTGTATGAACGATATACTTGTGTAAATCATTTAGAAGAAGCATGCATGGTTGAACTAAAGGTTAAATAAAATCCATCTATTTTCCTTTTGAGAATAACCCTAAGTTGACCTTAAGACCCTATCATCCAATTCATACTATATCTAAGATGCACTATCTTAAGAGTGGGACCATGGTCTTAGAAGCTTAATATACTCAACTATGAAATTTATCTTTATTACTTGAATGACTATAAATCTTTTGAGAGTGAAAAGGTTGACTAGTTTCCTATGGGGTTTTAATTTGTTGAGACTGTTAATACTCTTTTATTTTCCTTCCTAAAGGAAAATAACAAAATCCCTACTCTAATTTATACAAGGCTCTCTGAACATAAGTGTTGATAATCTTTTGATGAATTTTGTTTAATCAAGGAAATTGAAATATTTGCTATAGAATGGAAAATATGATTATACATTTTTTTTGAGGTCATGCTTGAATTGTCTCAGTCAGTCATATAGGGGGAATATTCATAAGTGATCTTCGCAAATTGTTCAAATCTAAATTTTCATTGGATGTACTTCATGTTATGATCAATTTATTATACAANGAGAAAAACATTTAATCAAACCCAAGAAATTTTGTCACAACCAATCATTTTCAAGATATTCCATTTCCATTCTTTATTCAAAATTTCAGATCATTTATTATAGTAGTAACTCACATCCTTGTCTTTGATTATACTATGGGATTACATAAAGTCAAAAGTCCATATTATGAGGTCATAGGTAGCTAGTACAACCTAATCTAATCTCAAAGTTAGTTAGTAGAGAATCCTTATTAAAGAGTAACAGGAGAGTGCATGATGTTTCTATCCATGGGAACACTACCATAATTATATGAAGAAGATGAACTTGGGGACTAGAGGCACCTTTAGGTCATTCTCTCATGGCCTCATCCACCACACATCAAGTAAGTTTGACCATGATATGTCTTTGGAATAATCTCAATACATAAGTTTATTTTTCATCCGAACAATCTTTTATGGGCAATTTGTAGAATATCCCGTAAAAAGGTTTTCAAAGATGCTCCCCCATTCACTCGTGTGAATGCAATATTTAAATTTTATCTTAAGGGTAAAGTTTGGGACAAGATCCTTTGATGGAAAATGGGTGTAAGAGGATAACCTGTCGAGATATTGAACAGGTCTGTTGGCAGTGGGTACCAGCCTGTGGTATGACTAGGCAAACCCATCAGGCTACTGAATGGGCTCGTGGGAAATGGGGCATTATATCTGGGGAGGATATTTCTTAGATGTCAAAATTACCCCATCGGAGTACTGAACATGCTTGCTAGCAATGGGTTTTGATTTTGATATTCCTAATCTATATTTGTCTGTATGAATGATATACTTGTGTAAATCATTCAGAAGAAGCATGCATGGTTGAACTAAAGGTTAAATAAAATCCATATATTTTCCACTTGAGAATAACCCTAAGTTGACCTTAAGACCCTATCATCCAATTCATACTATATCTAAGATGCACTATCTTAAGAGTGGGACCATGGTCTTAGAAGCTTAATATACTCAACTATGAAATTTATCTTTATTACTTGAATGACTATAAATCTTTTGAGAGTGAAAAGGTTGACTAGTTTCCTATGGGGTTTTAATTTGTTGAGACTGTTAATACTCTTTTATTTTCCTTCCTAAAGGAAAATAACAAAATCCCTACTCTAATTTATACAAGGCTCTCTGAACATAAGTGTTGATAATCTTTTGATGAATTTTGTTTAATCAAGGAAATTGAAATATTTGCTATAGAATGGAAAATATGATTATACATTTTTTTTGAGGTCATGCTTGAATTGTCTCAGTCAGTCATATAGGGGGAATATTCATAAGTGATCTTCGCAAATTGTTCAAATCTAAATTTTCATTGGATGTACTTCATGTTATGATCAATTTATTATACAATCTTTTGATTCTCTCTTTGTGTGGTCAKGCTTAGCATTCATGGACTTTGTTCCCACAACTCATTAGCAGCCCTCAGATTTATGTTCTTAGCGACTCTCAGATTGGTATCGAAAAAAGTTGGCAGTAGTTGTTTTCTTATAAACACATACCACTCAGTCTTAATCCGTTTTCATGAGGACATGCAAACTCTTGGGTTTGGGGGAGATCTCCAAATCTTCAAAGTCTCTCTTCAGCATCTCCAACATCTTTAGTTCATCTCAGCCAGTTGTTTTTCGGGATCTAGCATATTAGCTTCCGTTCTCTTCAGCTCTCATCATTTTTTTGTGCAACTCTTATCAGCTTCATTCTCTTTAGTAGTCCTCAGATTTTCTCTGCCTCATATTCATCTTTTGACGGTACACATCATGGTTCCACAAATCTTTCATCTTTTTCTGCATGGTTTCCACTTCAAYGTGCATCAAAATTCAAAGAATGGGTAACTTGAGGTAAAACATGTATAAATCTCTTTAATTTACTAAGAATTTGGAAAACATGATGCATAACCACTATCACCTACTCCACACTCCACTACCACTTAGAAAGTACCATCACAACTACTCACCATGTGATAACCCATCCTTTGTTTGTCCTCCATTTTCATGATAATTTTGTTTCTCTATTTTAAATTGATCTGTGAGAGTATGATCAATTTCTAGAGTGTCGCTCCACAAGAGCCAACACCTACACAAAAGAAACAAGTCACATAAATATATAAACAGAGTATCATAAGTTCTTCACCTTGTTTGCATGAGGACATGCAAATACTTGGGTTTGGGGGTGTGTTGAGCTCCACTTTTGCCATGTTTTTTGTTGTACAAAAACATTCATTATTACACCTTTTCCCACATTTTGTTGTCAATACACACCATAAACCCTAATTAAATGCCATCATTTGTCATTTTATCTAGTGTGGTTAATGCATCGTCTTTTCTATATTTTTAGTGGTTAAAAGACGATTGTATCATGATTTACTTATGAAGGCTTTTGAAGTGTGATTTTTGTACTAGCACGATCAACATTCTTGTACCATTACTGTAGTTCANTAAGCCACCCTTTTTCAAGAACAACTCCCAAACAAATCAACAAGGTTAGTCAGACCAAAATAAACACAAGACTGCAAATTCATTTGGGAAAAATCCAAGGAAACATCTTGTACAATGTTGGGGGTGTGATGGAAATCATTTATATAAGGACTACCCTCACAAAGGAGAAAGATGACGATTGTTCACAACATCCAGGAGGCTGAAACAATGGAATACATGGGAGGAAACATGCCAAGGATTTATGCAGCCTTCGACAACAAGTAAGAAAAATATCAATCCTCGATGATTGAAGTGGAAGGTAATATTAACAACCATCCCATAGAAATTTTAATTAATTATGGAGCTAGCCATGTAGTTACATAAATGCTAACATTGTTGAAATATTTCACTTGCAAAAGGAGTAAGCATAAGAAATATTGGTTAGTTCAGTTAGCCACGGGATCTAAGAGAAATATCAATGAGTTTGTTAATTATTGTCTAATAGACATGAATGGACTCAATACAAAGGTAGATGTAAACATCATACCACTGGGTTAATATAATTTCCTAATTGGAATGGATTGGTTGGAAAAACACTATGTTGTCCTAGACTATTACAAGAAGACAATCATTTGTCTTTATGAATAAGGGAAGCAAGGAAAGGTTCAAGGCATCCCAAAAGCTATATATATTAGAGAAATTTTATCTATGAAGTTGAAAAAGAGTTTTAGGAAGGGATGTCAGATTTTTGCAGCCCATATGGAAAAGGCATCCAAAGATAAAGTGGAAAGAATTGAAGAACATCTGGTCTTAATGGATTTTGAAGATATTTTTAGAGAAATTCTAGGATTGCCACCAAAAAGAGACATTGATTTCTCTATTGATTTAGTGCTAGGAGCTACCCCAGTGTCCAAGACATTGTATAGAATGGGAACTCCAGAATTGAAAGATTTAAAGAATGGGTATATATGCCTAAGTGCATCACATTAGGGAGCCTCCATTATTTTTGTAAAGAAGAAATATGGAACATTAAGGCTATGTATTGATTTCAAATAGCTGAATAAGATCACCATAAAGAATAAATATCCATTGCCAAGGATTGATGATTTGTTTGATCAACTGAAAAGTGAAAGAATCTTTTCCAAGAATGAATTCAGATCGAGCTATCATCAAGTGAGGATAAAGGGATAAGATATCATCAAGACAACATTCAGGACAAGATATGAGCATTATGAATTCACGGTAGTGCCATTTGGGCTATCAAATGCCCTAATGTTTTTATGTTCCTAATGAATGGAGTGTTCAGGGAGTACCTAGACAACTCTGTAATTGTGTTCCTAGATGATATACTCATATACTTTAAGTCAGAAGAGGAACATGAACAACATTTAAGAATGTTATTGCAAGTTTTAAGAGAACATAAATTGTATGCTAAGGTAAGTAAGTGCATCTTTTATCAAAAGAAGATTCACGACTTGGGGAATATAATTTCAATAGAGAGGATAGAAGTTGGTCCTAAGAATATAGAGGCCAATAGAGAATGGATAGAGCCAAATAATGTGATGGAGGTAAAATCAGTTATGGGTCTTTCCAGTTATTACCGAAGATTCAAAAAAGGATTATCAAATATTGTAGGTCCAATCACTTATTTGCAAAATAAGTGAGCGGAGTTTGAATGGACTTCCAAGTGTGAAGAAATATTTTGGCAGGGAAGAAATATTGAAAAGTGCATCAATATTGAAGATTGCATATACAGATGAAGATTTTGTTGTGTGCACAGATGCATGCAAGGAAGGATTCGGTGGAGTCCTTAGTAAAAAAGATAATGTGGTATGCTATGAGTCCAAAACATTAAAAGAGCATGAGAATAATTATGCTACCCACGATCTATAGTTATCAACAATTGTACATGCATTAAAAATGTGGAGACATTACCTCATGGGGGGGGAATTTCAGCTCAAGATAGACCATTGTGATCTGAAATATTTGTTTGGACAACCAACATTAAATTCTAGACAAACTAGATAAATTGAATTTCTTAGTGAGTATGAATTTGAAATAAAACATATAAAAGGAAAACAAAATCAAGTGGTTGATGCACTCAACATGAGAGATCATGAAGTGCATGTTGCATCCATCAATATGTACATAAATGATTTGAAAGATAAAATTATTGTAGCAACAAATTTAGATCAACATTATCTAAAAATAAAAGAAACATTATGTTGAGCTCCACTTTTTCCATGTTTTATGTTTTACAAAAACATTCATTATTACACATTTTCCCACATTTTGTTGTCAATACACACCATAAACCCTAATTAAACGCCATCATTCGTCATTTTATCTAGTGTGGTTAATGCATCGTCTTTTCTATATTTTTAGTGGTTAAAAGATGATTATATCATGATTTACTTATGATGGTTTTTGAAGTGTGATTTTTGTACTAGAACGATCAAAATTCTTGTACCATTACTGCAGTTCAACATTCCCACTCAACACTCTCATTCTGGTACCAGTCATTTTTTAGCATATTTGCATGCTTTTTGGAAAAATTCAGAAACATGGGCTTTCTCCACAGTGATGTCGACATGCAAACTCGTGAGCCAAAATCCACCCAGGTCACATGTGTGGACCTCCATCTCAGGGGAGATAATTCATCCAAATCAATAAAAGTTCTAGACAGTCAACTTAGCCCTCAATTTTCATGCAGACGACGACAAATTAGAAAAATATGGAACATGGGCTTTGTTTCTAGCATGGAAAATTGGGTCTCGCGTGAACCATTTTCCAAACAAATGAATAGTTGAGGAGTTATTGTTGGTTCTTTAATTGACATATGCACTAATTTCGGGATGCGCCCAGGTTTGGAAGAAACGGAATATGCAGTCTAGATATTTATAATAAACATGGAACCCTAATTAAATAAGTAGTCAAAGTATTCCAACATGATCATGGGTCCAAGATTTATGGTAGTATGGTTTTAATATTTTCTAAAAACCGCATGATGGTTTGATATATTCATTTGATATATTCATTTATGTAAATGTGGTTTCACGAGAATAGAGTCATTTCCATCTTCTAGATCAAGGATTTTGCATATAAATATGCCCGTTATGTAAATCAGGGGGATGTATGTTCTTGTTTTGGATTTGGTAGCTAAAAATGAGATTCATTGAGATAGCACGCATGTGTGCTTCTCTTTTGTAAGCAAAGTTGATCCCCAATTAATGAAGGTTGCTTGTTCCTGAATTTTTGTGCATTCCTTCAGCTTCATCTGATCTTCTTTGGCAGTGTTAGTCAGGCTGGGAAGGGCCCCTCAGTCCTGGGTAATGTTCTACCTTTTTATTTTGATAGTTAGATTGCACGTGTGGTTAATTCCGATCCAATTTATATTTTGTGCAATGTTTCATTATTTGTTTCACAGGTGTTGTTTGATATCAGTTTTGTGAATTTAGTTTGCTAATTTAACTGTGAATTTCATAGAAGAAACCATAAGATAGAACACCCGTGACTTCTATTCTCTTCTTCGCCTTGCAAATTTACCTTTATCTCTTAACACTTTGGATCTGTTGAAACCCAAATTTTCCCCACCCATATTCTATTCGTACTGCTCCAATTTCCAACGTTGTTCTTCTACAAACATTTCAATGCTGCAACAAAAAAAATCATGAGAACAATTAAAAGCAAAGCAGAACATTCAGTTGCTCCATTTTTCATTTCTGCGAAGTTATGATAATGATTCACTCAATTTCGCTCAGCTGATTTGAAAGATTGCTCTTCATTTGGCATTGTACATTATATTGTTTTGTGTTGTATAATGATGGTTGTACACATTGTAGTGTGAATTGCACATATTTTTATATTGTTAATTGTTTATAATTTGTTTTATTGTTAATTGTTGTATTGTACATATAGTTGTATCATTTGTGTTATTAGCCTTATCTTTGTTGAGTTCTTGTTATATATTATTTTTATTTGTCATTAGTATTATATATATTGTTTTACCGTGTGATTGTAAATAGTTTTTCTATGACACCATGTGCATTATTACATTATTTTTGTATATAGCTTTGAATTATTTGTTATCTTATTCCCATGTTATATTGTTAAAGTGTGTTAGTGTTTTGTCTTTATTGTTTTAATTGTTGTTATCATTAGTTACCATTTTGTTATGTGAAAACTATATAATCTTTGTATATACTAATCATTCCTAGGTTGTCTTGAGAATATATTGGTATATGTTTTATTGTTCTGCAATGCTAAATGATTGAAGCAATTCTTGGATATGAGACAAAACTAAATCTGTACCAACACCCTCATTCATGTACATACAACAAAATTACTCCCATACCTACATATTGATTTCCCTTTCATTTTTGGGTGTATCTTTTCTTGAGGACAAGTCTCTGAAGTGTGTTTAAGTCTTTAGGTTACATTATTTTTTCAATATAGTATTAATTAGGATTTTGGTGGATTTTCTCATAAAAATGGTAAATTTTCCTTTAGGTCTGTAGCACACATACATGAGGGTTTGAGTAACCTCATCCAGCTGACTGATTTGAATGTCAGTTTAGGTAAATTCCACATTCACTTTCAGATTGCCTTGATTGCCTTGCTTGTTTATTTCCCACACTTGATATCATTTCTTGTACTTTGATTTTAATCCCAGCTTTTCTTTCATTCATTCCATTTTGAAGTGTGTTTGTCATCTTTAGAATAGGTTATCCTGCATTTCCTATGCTTGCACCTCTAAGTCTACGACTCCCTGGTTGACAATTTAATGTTGGGTATAAATAGTGCATATATTTAGCCCCACATTTTTCGCGTCATTGTCGGGGAGGTGATAAAGGGATTGAAGTCTAAGTAGGTAGGTTGATTTTAAATTACAACTTGGTGGAGGAGAAACAGTAAGACGAGAGGTAAGAACCTGCGCGACCACTATTGTGAGTTTCCCCAAAACCTTTACTATTACTTTTGAAAGTGTGTTTATCTTTCGCAAAGAGTGCTTACTTTCCTACAAGTGCATTTCTTTCGATGAAAGTGTGGTGTGCTTTTTAAATTCTGCAATTAGTTTCTATTATTTCTTATGGTTTTCTTAAAAATTTCTTTAAGTGTGTAGTTTTCATTTCATTTTTCATCAAAAGTATTAAAAATCAAAAATATTTGGGGTGTTGTAAGAACCCTATGCGCTAATCCATGTGTGATACATGACCCATCAACCAAAAAGATGGATTCAAAGATGATAATGAGTTTCGAAGAACTCTCTCAAATCCTAGCAACAATTGGGATCTCTTCTTCTCAGGAAGAGGACATTTTGACTGTAGTCAAGAACCTATCCACTTCTCCAAAAGACATAGAAAAACCAAAGTTCCATGAGCCACATCCACGAGAAGATCCAGAACCCTTATGTAATCACCCTTTCCAACTTATATAGGAGACTAAAGAATCATGGACCACATCCGATGGAGAGACACCATTAGAACCTGAGATCGAGGAGTTTCTAATATGCCTTTCAGAAGATCCTCTATGCACTAACGAGACCAGTCATTCAACAAAAGATTATCTACATGGTATGATAGAGGGATACATGCATATGTTTCTAAATGAGGAAGTGAACCAAGAACATCATGACTTTATCGAACATTGGTTCCATGAGACGACCAGATTGAACCACTACTCTCTTCTTCGACAACTCTTCACGTCCTATCATTCGAATCAGTTGGTTCCTCGTGTTCGGGTACTTATTAAATTATATTATTCAAACCTAAATGTGAGTATATTCATAATCATGTTACGCACATGGCTTCATTAGAAATATTCATATACTTGAAAATGGGTCTTTTCTTAAGTAAGGTAGGATAATAAATAAATGAATAAGTGTTGCATATAGTTGTTAGTTGGGTGCAACATTGTTTTTTTGTCTTTTTCAATAATTGTAGCTATCAAGCTGAGAAACTAATATTAAAGGAGTTTGTTGCCCCAAAATTTTTAATACATTTTTCAGCTGATAGTCAGATCTTTTTCCATCTTTTTTAAATAAATTAGGCTATGATGATTTGTTGGAGTTTTGAAGGTATCCTCTTTTCAATTGGATTGGGAGAACATCTTCATGAATTATTCAGGGAAGTAATTTCATTTCTTTTGGTTTTGTTGTTTCGTCAAAATTGTCCTTTATTCTGATCTTTTGTTACCTAAGATTGTTTTGGAACAACTGGACCCATTTTTCTATTACTCTCCTAAAATTTGTTTCTCTAAGGACTACATTGACCTTTAATAGTTTTGTTATGCTATTTGTCTGAACTATTTTCCTTGAAGAAGTTTATAGTTTAGGTAATCGTTAATAATGCAAAACTAAAAGAGAAAAACATTTAATCAAACCCTAGAAATTTTGTCACAACCAATCATTTTCAAGAGATTCCATTTCCATTCTTTATTCAAAATTTCAGATAATTTACTATGGCAGTAACTCACAGCCTTGTCTTTGATTATACTATGGGATTACATAAAGTCAAAAGTCCATATTATGAGGTCATAGGTAGCTAGTACAACCTAATCTAATCTCAAAGTTAGCCAGTAGAGCATCCTTATTAATGAGTAACAGGAGAGTGCATGATGTTTCTATCCATGGGAACACTGCCATAATTATATGAAGAAGATGAACTTGGGGACTAGAGGCACCTTTAGGTCATTCTCTCATGGCCTCATCCACCACACATTAAGTAAGTTTGACCATGATATGTCTTTGGTCTAATCTTAATATATAAGTCTATGTTTCATGTGAAGAATCTGTTATGGGCAATTTGTAGAATATCCTCCAACCTAATACCATCCCATCCCGTAAAAAGGTTTTCAAAGATGCTCCCCCATTCACTCGTGCGAATGCAATATATAAATTTTATCTTAAGGGTAAAGTTTGGGACAAGAGCCTTTGATGGAAAATGGGTGTAAGAGGCTAACCCGTCGGGATACTGAACAGGTCTGCTGGCAGCGAGTACCATCCTGTGGTATGACTAGGCAAACCCATCAGGGTACTGAACGGGCTCGTGAGCAATGGGGCATTCTGTCTGAGGAGGATATTTCTTAGATGTCAAAATTACCCCATCGGAGTACTGAACAGGCTTGTTGGCAATGGGTTCTGATTTTGATATGCCTAATCTATATTTGTTTGTATGAACGATATACTTGTGTAAATCATTAAGAAGAAGCATGCATGGTTGAACTAAAGGTTAAATAAAATCCATCTATTTTCCATTTGATAATAACCCTAAGTTGACCTTAAGACCCTATCATCCAATTCATACTATATCTAAGATGCACTATCTTAAGAGTGGGAGCATGGTCTTAGAAGCTTAATATACTCAACTGTGAAATTTATCTTTATTACTTGAATGACTGTAAATCTTTTGAGAGTGAAAAGGTTGATTGGTTTCCTATGGGATTTTCATTTGTTGAGACTGTTAATACTCTTTTATTTTCCTTCCTAAAGGAAAATAACAAAATCCCTACTCTAATTTATACAGGGCTCTCTGAACATAAGTGTTGCTAATCTTTTGATGAATTTTGTTTAATCAAGGAAATTGAAATATTTGCTATAGAACGAAAAATATGATTATACATTTTTTGTTTTTAGGTCATGCTTGAATTGTCTCGGTCAGTCATATAGGGGGAATATTCATAAGTGATCTTCGCAAATTGTTCAAATCTAAATTTTCATTGGATGTACTTCATGTTATGATCAATTTATTATACAATCTTTTGATTCTCTCTTTGTGTGGTCAGGCTTAGCATTCATGGACTTTGTGCCCACAACTCATTAGCAGCCCTCAGATTTATGTTCTTAGCAACTCTCAGATTGGTATTGGCAAAAGTTGGCAGTAGTTGTTTTCTTATAAACGCATACCACTCAGTCTTAATCCGTTTGCATGAGGACATGCAAACTCTTGGGTTTGGGGGAGATCTCCAAATCTTCAAAGTCTCTCTTCAGCATCTCCAACATCTTCAGTTCATCTCAGCCAATTTTTTGGGGGGATCTAGCATATCAACTTCTGTTCTCTTCAGCTCTCATCATCTTTTTGTGAAACTCTTATCAGCTTCATTCTCTTCAGTAGTCCTCAGATTTTCTCTACCTCATATTCATATTTTGACAGTCCGCATCATGGTTCCACAAATCTTTCATCTTGTTCTGCATGGTTTCCACTTCAGCGTGCATCAAAATTCAAAGAATGGGTAACTTGAGGTAAAACGTGTATAAGTCTCTTTAATTTACTAAGAATTTGGAAAACATGATGCATAACCACTATCACCTACTCCACACTCCACTACCACTTAGAAACTACCATCACAACTACTCACCATGTGAGAACCCATCCTTTGTTTGTCCTCCATTTTCATGATAATTTTGTTTCTCTGTTTTAAATCAATCTGTGAGAGTATGATCAATTTCTAGAGTGTCTCTCCACAAGAGCCAACACCTACACAAAAGGAACAAGTCACATAAATATATAAACAAAGTATCATAAGTTCTTCACCTTATTTGCATGAGTACATGCAAATACTTGGGTTTGGGGGTGTGTTGAGCTCCACTTTTGCCATGTTTTCCGTTGTACAAAAACATTCATTATTACACCTTTTCCCACATTTTGTTGTCAATACACACCATAAACCCTAATTAAACACCATCATTCGTCATTTTATCTAGTGTGGTTAATGCATCGTCTTTTCTATATTTTTAGTGGTTAAAAGATGATTGTATCATGATTTACTTATGAAGTTTTTTGAAGTGTGATTTTTGTACTAGCACGATCAACATTCTTGTACCATTACTGCAGTTCAGCATTCCCGCTCAACACTCTCATTCTGGTACCAGTCATTGTTTATCATATTCCCGTGCTTTTTGGAAAAATTCAGAAACATGGGTTTTCTCCGCAATGATGTCGACATGCAGACACGTGTGCAAAAATCCACCTAGGTCACACGTGTGGACCTCCATCTCAGGGGGAATAATTCAGCCAAATCAATAAAAGTTCTAGACAGTCAACTTCGCCCTCAATTTTCATGTAGACAAAGACAAATTAGAAAAATCTTGAACATGGGTTTTGTTTCTAGCATGGCAAATTGGGTCTCATGCGAACCGTTTTCCAAACAAATGAACAGTTGAAGATTTATTGTTGGTTCTTTGATTGACATCTGCACTAATTTCGAGATGCGCCCAGGTTTGGAAGAAACATAATATGTCGTCTAGATATTTATAATAAACATGGAACCCTAATTAACTAAGCAGTCAAAGTATTCCAGCATGATCATGGGTCCAAGATTTATGGTAGTATGGTTTTAATATTTTCTAAAAACCGTATGATGGTTTGATATATTCATTTATGTAAATGTGGTTTCACGAGAATGGAGGAGTCATTTCCATCTTCTAGATCAAGAATTTTGCATATAAATATGCCCATTATGTAAATCAGAGGGACGTCTATTCTTGTTTTGGATTTGGTAGCAGAAAATGAGATTCATTGAGATAGCAGGCATGTGTGCTTCTCTTTTGTAAGCAAAATTGATCCCCAATTAATGAAGGTTGCTTGTTCCTAAATTTTTGGGCATTCCTTCAGATTCATCTGATCTTCTTCAGCAGAGTTAGTCAGGTTGGGAAGCACCCCTCAATCTTGGGTAACGTTCTGCCTTTTTATTTTGATAATTAGATTGCACGTGTGGTTAATTCCGGTCCAATTTATATTTTGTGCAATGTTTCATTATTTGTTTCATAGGTGTTGTTTGATTTTAGTTTTGTGAAGTTAGTTTGCTAATTTAACTGTGAATTTCAGAGAACAAACCATAATATAGAACACATGAAGCTTCTATTATCTTCTTCGCCTTGCAAATTTACCTTTATCTCTTAACACTCTAGATCTATTGAAACCCAAATTCGCCCCACCCATATTCTATTTGTACCGCTCCAATTTCCAACGCTCTTCTTCTGCAAACATTTCAATGCTGCAACAAAAAAAAATCATGAGAACAATTAAAAACAAAGCAGAACATTCAGTTGCTCCATTTTTCATTTCTGCAAAGTTATGATCATGATTCACTCAATTTCACTCAGCTGATTTGAGAGATAGCTCTTCGTTTGGCGTTGTACATTATATTGTTTTGTGTTGTATAATAATGGTTGTACACATTGTATTGTGAATTGCACATATTTTTATATTGTTAATTGTTTATAATTTGTTTTATTTTTAATTGTTGTATTGTACATATAGTTGTATCGTTTGTGTTATTAGCCTTATCTTTGTTGAGCTCTTGTTATATATTATTTTTATTTGTCATTAGTATTATATATATTGTTTTATCGTGTAATTGTAAATAGTTTTGCTATGACACCATGTGCATTATTACATTATTTTTGTATATAGCTTTGAATTATTTGTTATCTTATTCCCATGTTATATTGTTAAAATGTGTTAGTGTTTTGTCTTTATTGTTTTAATTGTTTTTATCATTATTTACCACTTTGTTATGTGAAAACTATGTAATCTTTGTATATACTAATCATTCCTAGGTTGTCTTGAGAATATATTGTTATATGTTTGATTGTTATGCAACGCTAAATGATTGAAGCAATTCTTGGATATGAGACAAAACTAAATCTGTACCAACACGCTCATTCCTGTACATACAACAAAATTACACCCATACCTACACATTGATTTCCCTTTCATTTCCGGGTGTATCTTTTCTTGATGACAAGTCTCTGAAGTGTGTTTAAGTCTTTAGGTTACATCATTTTGTCACTATAGGATTAATTAGGAGTTTGGTGGATTTGCTCATAAAAATGGTAGATTTCCCTTTAGGTCAGTAGCACACATACATGAGGGTTTGAGTAACCTCATCCAGCTGACTGATTTGAATGCTAGTTTGGGTAAATTCCACATTCACTTTCAGATTGCCTTTCTTTCCTTGCTTGTTTATTTCCCACACTTGATATCATTTATTATACTTTGATTTTAATCCCATCTTTTCTTTCATTCATTCCATTTTGAGGTGTGTTTGTCGGCTTTAGAATAGGTTAGACTAGGCTCCAATCCTGCATTTCATGTGCTTGCACCTCTAAGTCTACGACTCCCTGGTTGACATTTTAATGTTGGGAATAAATAGTGCATATATTTAGCCCCACGCATTACAACAAGGAAATTTTCATCAGAAATTTAATTCTTATGAGCTGAAAGAAGATGGGATTCTCATGTACAAAGGC
>JZKD02S0344982.1:127030-163221 GCA_000966675.3 Picea glauca | reverse complement strand
TGAATATTTTCCTTGTTCTTTCTAGAGCTTTGTTGGTTCATTTCTATTTCAATCTATCCCAATGACTCAGAGATATTATTTCCTTCAAATTCAATTATTTTTTTATTTATGGAAGACAATTCCTCCAGACAAGCCTCTTTTGCATCTCTGGCAAGTTTCTTTCCTTCTTCTAGATTTGTTTCACATGCCTTCAGGGCCATTTCGCCTTTTACTTGTTCAGAATGTGAGAAAGGGGTAAGACCATGGATATTATCTTTCTTCTTCCATATGATAAATTCTTGAAACTTAGACCTAGCTACATAGGCATCTTTTTCCTTGACATAAATACTTTTCAGAGAAAGATTTATTACCTAATAGCGTTTCTGAATAGCATCTACCTTTTGATATAGCTTCTGCTGGATAACTTCCAACTTCTCATTGATTTATGATGCTTTTGTTTTGAAGGCAGTAATATCTATTGTGGTGTTCCTTGTTAGGGTCAATTTGGCATGCATCTGTTCAATCAAATTGTCCCGCTGAGTGATAAAACCTTTGTTGGCATGTGAACTCTAGTAGAGCAGCTCAAGATTATCTTGTAACTGCTTCATTTGATACTGATGACTAGACCTAATTTGTTCAATGTATTGATTCATCCTACTTCTAACAATATGTTCTATACTATGTATCATTCTGCAATTGCTCTACCAAGAGACATTTCTATTGTAGTTGTTTGGTTAAATTGTCCACTAACCATTGATTGGTAGTGGCAAAAGCCCCTATTGAATCTGCAACTTCCTTTGCAAACTTAGGATCATCTTGGTCTTTCCCATCATACACCAATCTTTTCCTTTTAGTGACTACTCCATCCTTTTGGTGAGATTCTCTTTTTACAATAGCTTTTCGTTTCTTGCTTAAAAAAAACTTAAGGGAGGCATCTCTTCAAGAAATATAGGAGTAAGATCACCAACATGAATGAACTCTGAATTAGGATTTCCAAAACTCGTATGTAAAGGGGTTAATGATGTGATAGAAGACATGATTGTTCTAGAATGTTCCTGACCTATTGTATTTGGAGTGCCAGCTAGAGTAATTGGCATTGAATGAGGAACAACTTGTTCTTGATTCATGAAAGCTTCAAACCGAGCTAATACTTGTTGATCATTCAATCCTGAAAGTGATGTTTTTGTTTCTTGAAATAACTTTTCTGGACTTTTTGGGACTTCTTCAACTTTGTGCTTAGTGGAGCAAATTGGCTCAGATTATGTGGATTTAGCTTCATGTGAAGAAGGCATGGGTTTTGACTCTCCTTGCAATATCTTCGATGAACTGTTTCGTCTATGATTTTGAAAGCTGAGGAAGCCAGCCTGTAGGTCAGGAGGCAGAGTCTGGAATCTGCTTTGAACTTCTTCATAAGATCTAACTCCCTTGAACATCTCATCATAAGGAGAATCCTCATGGATGTATCAATTCATGTTGTATTGAGCCAAATGATTCTCCAATATCTTATGCGTATCATGTTTCTTGAATTCGATGTCAACTAGCTTGACATCTTCCAGGGCTGCAACCTCGACTTTAGAATGACCAAAATCTAACAATGTGAACATACCAACTTGAATGGGAAAAGTTGGCCAAACTTTTTTCTAAGCTGCTTTCAATTCCTTGTTGATGCCTCCTGCTACTGTTTGGTATGCCACTTCTCTGCACACCAGCCTGTCGAGTAAAAATTGTAGAAGGGTATGAGGAGGAATGAAAGAACCACTCTAATGTATGAGAAATTCTCCTCAATAAACTAGTTTGCAAGTGTGCCTAAGTTCCCCATTATATTTTCTGAAATCCTGGGCAACGGGTGACCATAGATAGTAGATACCACTACGGCGTGACAGATTTCATAAAAGAAATATTTGGAATTTTCTTCCCTTAATTTAGAGTGGTAAAAATGTATTGGCTCAGAACTGGTCGGGGTCCAACTCCATTTCATCAGGGGGAATGGGGTCATGAAACAAATGGCATCCATAATATATGATGACATGTAAAAAGGAGGAGGTTTCCCTTTTGATTTTGATGATTGATACTCGGCAATTTCCTTGGCCAAATTATCAGATAGCATTTTATCCCAATTGAAGGTATAACCCTCAGCTACTTCATTCATTATGGCTACCCACTCAACTGAGAAATTCGTAGGGTTATTTTTCCCAAAAAGACGACAGAGCATAATGGCTATATATAACATATGATCATCTAAGAACGTCGTGGCATATATACCATGAGCATCGGCTCTGAATTTTTTCAAATGTCCCCACCAGGCCTTGATTATATCATGACCATTTCGACTATATTTAGTGCATTCTCTTCTCTCAAAATCTAGAAGAAAAGTTGCATTGTAAGTCTATTTAGGTGTAGGGGAAAGCTTATACATTACTTGTAGATTCTTCGATAGGAAAGAGCCAACGACAGTCTGTTGGTGGTTGATGACGCTTCTAGTTTGGATATCGACATGTTCCAAAGCCCAATTTATCATATCATTGTAGGGTATAATTCTGGGTCGTGTGGCAATCTTATGCAGTTTTTACTGTGCTACTGATCTAAGCTTGGTTGAAAAGGACTCATCGTCTTCCTCAGCAGAGTCGTCTGGACAATTAATAATCTCATGCTTTAAGATATCAAAAACCTGATTCCAAGGCTTAATGGCGTCCATAACTCGCGGACTTGTGTCTGATAAACATCTGCATTTGGATTGGAATCATCACATGATGCATCAAGATTCTTTGTAACTTTTCGTGGCACCATAATCCTCAAAGAAATAAAACTAGACTGCCTATAACCAGAGAAGTATATAAGCTTTCCACTGAATGAAAAATGGTAAAATAACTTTGAAATTCAAAGTGTTTTATTCATAAAGTCTATCGGTCTTTGTATAGATCTACTGGCGAAGAATTTATTATACCCTGGTGATTCACAATCTTTATTGAAATCATTAACCTTAATCAATCATAAGTGTCATTAATACTTCGATGGTTCGGCGCTCGGAAGATTTGGATGTGACAGGATGGAAATATCTTGAAGTCTGAAACTATGGAGTGATTAATTAATACTTAATCACGATTAACCTAAGTTATTAAATGTAACATTTTTTTACTTTTTGTAATATTCATTGCTTCGGAGCTTTGATACTTCGGTGGTTTATGAACTCGATCTTTGTTAAAACTCTCGAAGGGAAATCTCCCCGAGTAACGTGGTAGAGATGAAGTCATTCTTGATGACATGTTAAGAAAAGAGAAGTGTCGTGTGTCACTTGAAAACGTGTGAATTATCCGACGTAAATGTCAAAAATAAGTGTCGCGTGTCAATCCAAGAAAAGATTTAAAAGACATGTGTCCCATGACACGTCCATAAGTCCTTTAGGAATTATCAGGAGTGACTATCTTTGGGACATTGGAGTTTCGAGGTATTTGTTGTTTAAATTTGTTGGAATACCCAAAGCGCGAAGCTTCGAAGAGACCGTTAAAGAGTTTCCTTTAAAACTCAAGAAGCTCCTAAATTTTGGAGATCATTAGAACTGTTCAATCAAATTAGAGTAACTCATCAATGATAGATATTGTAAGCGTCTTATTGACAAATAACAACCAATGGATTTATTTAAAATTAAAAGGCAACTCTCTAAGTTTTTTGCTTTTAGGGTAAAAATTTTATGTCTAAGAGGCAAAATCTAAAGTTCAAAAGCTCAAAATTATACGTGTTCTAACAGGAATGTGTTTAGTTTATTGAAATATCACATAGAAGTAATCAGGTTGATGTTGGATAGATGTAAACAATGTCAGATTTCATTGAATTTGAAGAAATGTATTTTCTGCGCACCTTTTGAAATTTTGTTGAGCCATGTGATATGTAAGCAGGGCTTATTAAAGGATCCTACCAAGATTACAATGATTTTGGACTTACAACCACCCACATCAGTCAAACAATTGAGAGAAACCCTAGTTCATACAGGATATTATAGGAGTTTCATTAAGGGTTATGCGCAGATTACAACACCTATGGATAAGTTGTTGAAGAAAGAAGCTAAGTTCAAGTGGAATGAGGATTGTTATAAAGGATTTGATACATTGAAGCAGAAATTAGTGATTGAGCCAATTTTGATCTTCCCATATTGGAAGAAGGAGCTCCATGTCCATGTGCATGTGTCATCCATAGCTTTAGGTGTAGTACTATCTCAGCTAGGGGAAGAAGACATAGACCACCCAATTGTTTTTGAAATCAGGAAGTTGTCAACATTAGAAAAGAATTACACTACCACAGAACTAGAAGGGTTGGAAATGGTATATGCGCTGCAAAAATTTAGACATTATTTATTGGGTTCTTACTTTAAGATGTATACAAACTATTATGTACTAATATACTTAGTGAAAAAGGCATTGTTGGGGAGAATAATATGCATATGGTTGTTGATGTTCCAGGAATATGATTTTGAGGTTGTTGTAAAACCAGGGAAGTTGAATGCAAGACCATATCATTTATTGCACATACTATCAAGAGAAGATACAAAGAACCCAGATGACAGCTTGTCTGATGCACATTTATTTGCAGTTAAAATGGTGGACGACTACTTCACAAATATTGTGCAGTGTTTAAGTATAGGAATGGCCCCGTTGGACATGACAATTGCACGGAAGAAACAATTAGTGGTTAAAGCATCAAAATATCAGTTAATTGCAGGGAACTTATACAAGTTAGGTGCAGATGGAATATTAATACGATGTGTGTTAGAGAATGAAAGGCTAATGATACTCTCAGAAGTGCATGAAGGTATTGTAGAAGGAAATTACGTAGGTAAAGTGACAGCGTAGAAGATTTTGTGCGCAGAGTTCTGGTGGGACACATTTCATAAGGGTGCTAAAGAATACTATCAAGCATGTGATGTTTTTCAAAGGATGGGAAATCCATCCATAAGGGATGAGATTCATTTGCACCCACATGTTACATTGTAGGCATTTGACAAATAGGAAATAGAATTTGTTGGATTGATCAACCCACCAACGAGAATATTGGGAGCTAAGTATATAATCACTATGAGTATTTGACCAGATGGGCAGAAGTAGCACTAGTCATAGACTACACCATGGAGAATGCTACGAGGTTTCTATTTGAGAATGAAAGTTACATGATTTGGATGCCCAGGCATTTTACTCAGTGATCAAGGAACATACTTCTTGAATAGGACGATTGCAACATTGACTGAGGAATTTCAAATTCATCATCATAAGAGTACGTCGTATCACCCTCAGGCCAATGGGACAGTAGAATCTTTTAATAAAATTATGGAGAATGATTTGACAAAGATATGTTATGTAGGAAGGGATGATTTGGACTTAAGGGTTCCTGCAGTATTATGGGCATATAGGACTACAAGTAAAAAGTTGACAGGACATACACCTTTTAGGTTGGTCTATGGGAAAAAAGCAGTAATTCTAATGGATTTTTTTGTGCTTAGCCTACTCATTGCAACAATTAATGATCTTTCAGACTTTGGCGTAGTAGAGAAGAGATAGTCACAATTGGTACAGCTTGAGGAAGATCGATTTGTCGTAGGATTCCATCAACAAGTTCAAAAGGAAAGAGAAAAGGCATGGCATGATAGACATATTAAACAAAACAAAAAATCAAGTGGGGAACTTAGTATTACTATACAACAGTAAGTTTATGGAGCATCCAAGAAAGCTTTGAATTCATTGGTTAGGACCATATGTGATTAAGCATGTGACGGAGGTAGGTGTGGTGCAATTGGAAACATTGAATGGAGAATTCCTAGTGGGAATGGTGAATGACAGTTGGTTGAAACTTTATAGGGACATCCGACCTACCGCGCACTAGTCTAACTTGACTGAGAACCTTTGTATTATAGTAGTGTATTATAGTAGGCAAAAGAAAAAAAGAAAAAGACGAAAAAGGAAAAAAGACGAAAAAATGGAAAAAGAAAAATAAAACCAAAGGTAAGACAGTAAGAAGTAAGGGAGATACAGCAACAGAACCCGTGCAGGAAAAGTGTGTTGCAAAGATAAAAGAAACAACACAGAGACAGTTAGGTATGCACAGAAGCAATGCGCGGAATAGGACCATAACGATCGTTAAAGACATTAAAAGGGAGGAAATGATGGTTAAAGAACGTTAAGGACAAGTCATAAAGATGACGCGTAGCAATTAATTGAAAAGACTCCCTACTATGAATTGGTGATGCCCGACATCCTAGATGGAGTCACCGTTGATGAAGACATGATAGGGAGGGTGTTGTAGCTCAAATATGCGGACCATGATACCATAGACACGACAAAGTTCCATAATATTACGTCGCACCACTACTTGGAATAGAGGATAGACTCAACAATGAACCAAAGCATACCAATGCCAAAGGTATGGGAAAGAGGATTGGAGGGAGAAAGCATATGAAACCTATTCAACATCCCACATTTTGGCAAGAGAAACAAGGTGAATGCATGCATTAAGTTGCTCTTAACTTGTGTGCATGGAGGTTATTTATGGTTGGACATGCCAGTCTCTATAAATAAAGACATGATTGCAAGGATCACAAACTTACCATCGCAGGGACAAGATCCAAACTCGTTGTTTGTGAACAAGAAAACTGGCAGGACTCTATCAGAGGAAACAAGGGAAAAACTTCACACAGTTAGAGGTGTGCGTGGGTTGGATGTGTTGATCATATGCGACCTGACAGTAAGGCTTGTAGCACAGGCATTGGCATGCAAGTTAATAAGGAAATGCAGAAAATACCTAGTGTCAGCGGGAGTGATAGTTGCGACTGAAAAGTGTGTCAAAGGTGTCTAAATGCTCTGGGTGCCTTACTTATTGAACCAATTCATCATCGACTACATAGGGGCATGGAATTCCATTATCCATAGTTTCTAACTATGATTGTGTTCATAGTGTGGGAAGAGTCAGAGGATGCGCAGTTCTTGGGACTCATAGGTAAGCCATGCTTGGAGGCTAAGTATCATAACTTCTAGTACACGCCTAACAAAAGAAGATAAATCAAAACTGACATGGAGTTCTTCCTATATGACAAAAGGATTCAGAAGTGCATCAAGGACACACCACGCATTTCACCACAACTGGTAGAGGCATACACCCTAACTATGTGATTCAAGGAAGACCGACACCATATCTATATACAAGTGAAGAAGGACCCGAAAGAGGAATGGGTCCAGAAAAAATACAAGATCACAGAAAAATGCATCCACCTGATCATGCAGGATTGGGATCCAGATTGGAAATTTCTTGCGAACAGAATCGAGACAGAGCACCCTGATAATGACGTCGAAGAATAGGGTAACAAATAGTAAAATGAATAGGGAAGAGATGCAGAACACATGTAGGAAACAATCGAAGAGAAGAGGAAATACAAGGGCAAGGGGCCAACCCCCCCTACGCAAAAGAAGAAGAAATCTCACAAAGAGCCAACCATTTATACTATGAGAGATGGTGACATCGACATAATCAACTACCTAGTGAGGGCTATCGTAGAAGAAGCAATTGAGAAAACGTCGCGCAAACAAGAAGAACGGCACCAGCAGGTGCAGACACACTTAACAACGTTGCAGCTCTTGGAAGCAGCAAGGATAACACTAGAGCACAAATTTGATGAATGACCATCAACAAGCTCGACTGGGGAGGAACGGGCCAAAAACTCTTACTTTTCAAAGATGGCAATAGGGCAAAAAGTGTTGAAGATCTCACCAGATGTGATTGGGTTCACAGCACCCGAGATGCAAGAGAAGGTACAACGACTAAGTCACCCAAACTTAGTCATTTCACATATTCCCACAACAGTACTATAAGGCTTACACATTGGTATTGACCAAGAGATTTGGTTCCATGTAGAATCAGCATCAAGCGAGTTGGCGAAGGTAGTGGCGGAGAAGACAGAGTTGCAACAAGATTATACAACTGCTTTACAGAAGAAGAGCGTGGTTGAGGAAATTGATGACAAGATATTGAAGGAGAAGAGCAAGGCTGAGGAAAAGGCCAAGAGAATATTGAAGGAGAAGGATGAGGTTGAGTAGTAGCCAAATTGAATATAGCAGGCCATCCAAAATCTCTATAAGGATATTCCATAAATGTTGATGGTGGTAGAAGCTACACTTGAAGAACAAGTCTCAAACATCAGGGAAGTCATTAAAGGCTTATGCACTTTGGATCTAAGACTTGGAATCATGCACCACACCAAGGACACCACCAGAGGAAAAGGTAGAAAGAGAAAGAACCTCTATGACTGTAGTAGCAAGTATTAAGACACTAGAGGAGGAATGTACGAAGCTATGTGAGGAAAGCACGCAGATTTGGACAAATATGATGGAGGATCCAGAGATGAAGGTTTTGGAAGCTAGATTAAGGGATGTGCAGGAAAAGGCACAGAAGGCTTCGGCGAACATAAGTATGTTTCCACTAGTTGAGCACAAGACTACCATTCTGGCACAAAGGCAGTGATACAATTAAATAGAAAAGATAAGGGACCAATAGAAGATTCTCCAACAATGAATAGTACCATTGTCGAACGAAGCACTAAGGGTAATAGAGGAATTGATAGTTGCGCAAGGCAAGGTAAAGCAAGCAACACACAACATTGAGTATAAACTCATGAGCCTGATTGGGCAGGTCGTAGAGGAGATTTTGGAACAAGAAGCAGAAGTCAAGAAAGAAGTTGCAACAGCAAATGAAACCTTTCAAAATTTCATGGAAGCATGGAGGGGTCCGATGCAACAATCTTAAGCAGCTTGGGACGAGCCATAGGTGAGTGTTAGGGACCTGTTGGACAGGGAGTTTGAAGAACGAAGAATGAGGGCCCGCACAAAAGAAGGAAGGACAACAATTAGGCATGCAAAATCAGGTAGACATGCAAAAGTAGGAAGAACAATAGTCGAGAATGTAAAAGCAACATGCAGGCGTAAAGATAGGAAAAACATGCCCGAACAATGAGTAATCATGAGTTGTCATAGGGTTTTGGGATAAGTGAATAGGGATTTTAGCCCTAAATTCTATATATGAACATGTAATGGATTGGAAAGAATGGGGTTCGCTAAGAGAGTAAGAGAATAGGTTGTTGGAGGCTGAAAGCTGAAAGTTGAGCTAACGATAGGTTGAGGTTGAGAAAATAGACTGAGAATGAGAGAGAGTCTATGTATGAAGGTTTAGGGAGAGTTTGCATAGAGAGGCTTGCACTGTAGAGCGACCAGGAAAGATGGGGAAGTACATTATGGTGTATCTATTGTAAGCGTAGTGTGTAATCCTGAGATGATTGCACAAAGAATAATAAAGAAGCCAGTCATTGTGGATGTAGCTCAAGGATTGGGTGAACCATGTTAAAACTCTGTGTCTGAATTTATTTTTATGTGTTTGTCCATGGATGTTCTATTTATGCATAACTAGATCTAGATCCGTGTAGTATATGATTGATGTGCACCAAATATGAATGTTATAGTGAATAGTTTATGTTGCAATCTGTGTCACAATGGTGTTGCATAATTAAATTTCACTAATTAATCAAGGGAAAAGGGACAAATAATACGCCGCATAAGGTAGATAAGTAGGAATAAACATGTTAATGGCCTCACATTCCCTCATCCCTGCAGAAACGTGGCTCCCGCAGTGCCAGTAGATACCTAGGGTGAGACTTCACTTGCATGCAGGTGATGCCGAAAGGGTCGGTATCTGAAGGGTTTTGTTGGTCAGATAACTTGAACCTAGGGTCTTACAACCGTGCGCCAACAATGTTCAAACATCTAATCCCTTTGTGATCTTGGATCTCTAAACAGATATCAACAACCATTCTAAAGTATTTATCCAGACTCCTAAAGGTCTTTCCCTGGTCGAATGCATGATCATGAGAAGCCTTCCTTCTAAAATCTGACCTTACAAATATCCATATGCCCGAAAGAGTGAGATTGAGCACATGGCTCAAGAAATTCTAGAGGTTGGCATCATTCAACCTAGCCAAAGTGATTTTTCTTTACCAATGGTTATGGTTTACAAAAACGATTTTTCATGGCATGTGTCTAGATTATAAAGAACTCAACAAGATAACCATTAAAGAGAAGTTCATATTCTTGACATTGGTGAATTGTAAGATAAATTGGAAGTAGTTGTCTTTACTAGGTTAGATCTTCATTTGGGATATCATGGGATTTGAATGAAGGAAGAAACCTTCACCAAAATAGCATTTAAAACACATGAAGGTCATCACTAGTTTTGTGTGATGCCTTTTAAGCTTACTAATGCACCTTCCACATTTCAAAGTTTGATGAATTCTATTTTCAAACAAGTCCTCAAAAAAATTGTGTTGACATTTTTTGATGATATACTAATTTAAAACAAATATTGGGAAGAGTGTATACATGTTGACATGGTCTTAAAAACATTGGAGGAGAAACAACTATATATGAAACCCTCTAAGTATGCTTTTAGGGTTCACAAGGTGGAATATTTGGGGCATACTATATCTCACGAGGGCATTAAGTTTAAACCCTCACAAAATTAGAGCTATAATAGAATGGTCAATTCTCGAAATCCCAAGGAATCGTAGGGGATCCTTAGAATTGACAAGCTAATACCGCAAGTTTGTAAAGAATTATGGTCAAGTAACAACTCCTCTAACAAAATTAGTAAAACATGACGGTGTTTTTTGGACTTAAGAAGCAACTCAAGCCTTTATGAAACTTAAGATGGCCATGTGTAGTATTTTTTTCTTGGCCTCTTCACAAAAACCTTTATTGTGGATTGTGATGCCACGGGGCATGGGATTGGTGCAATTTTAGTGCAAAATAAATGCTTCATGCCTTTGAACACTACCAACGTAAAGGAAACTTACTCAAACCCATTTATGAGAAGGAATAAATGGTCCTTGCCTTTGAACACTGTCAAGTTAAATGAAACTTACTCTAACCCATTTATAAGAAGGAAATGTTGTCCATGCTATATGTAATTAAGAAATGGCACACTTCCCTAATAGGAAGAGACTTCAAGGAAAAAACGAATCATGATAGTTTGAAGTACTTAGAACAACAATCATATTCAAAAGAGCAACAAAAATGGGTCACAAAGATGTTAAGTTATAACTATTATCTACCAAAAAGAGAGTGAATTTGGTGGTGGATGCACTTTTAAGGTTATAAGAGAATAATAAGGCCTTTGTGTTATTTCCATTCTACATGTTGATTGGTGAAAAAAAAGAAAGGATAGAATGGCAACAACACTAGACTATATGGAAACTCATTCATCAACTACAACATGACCCTGATGTACCAAAAAAAATTATGTGGAAGAGTGACTCACTCTCGTATAAGAGACATTATATAAAAAATCTCAACTCAAAAAAGGTCCTTTTATGCAATGCACACTTCCCCTATAGGTGGACACTTGGGATTTCTAACAACTTATCATGTGATCAAGAAGGAATTTTTCTCGAAAGCTTTGAACATTAATGTACAAATGTTTGGGGCAAAGTGTTTGGTTTACCAATAGAACAAAGGGGAGACAATCAAAACCTCAAGTTTTCTATAACTATTAGTCATACCAAGTCAACCTTGGAAAAAGGTCTCAATGGATTTTATCACAAGGCTACCAACGTTTAAAGGTAAGAGTGGCATCATGGTGGTGGTGGATAGGCTCACAAAGTATGCCCATTTTTTTATTGATTTCACATCCTTTTAAAACAAGTACAATGGTTGCATCTTCATGGACACATTACAAAATCTACATGGAAACCCTAAGATGTAAGTGGCAAAGATTCCATTTTCACTAGTAATTTTTGCATTGATTTGTTTTCTTGTTTGGGTTCTCAACTAGGTCACAGCACCTCTTACCATCCCCACACTAATGGTAAAATTGAGATTGTGAGTAAATGTCTAAGATGTTATCTTCGTTGATTTGCCTATGATAAATGGTCACAACGGGTCAAGTGGTTACCTTTGATGAAATGGTGGTACAACACTTCCTTTCATACTTCATCCAAAGTGTCCCTATTTATGGCACTCTATGGGTGTCATCCCTCCATCCATCACATTACCCTTGAGAGGGAAACTTGAGTTCAAAAAGTGGAGGATCACATACAACACCAAGAAGAGGTTGTCCAACTATTGAAAGACAACTTGGATACAACACAAAATAGGATGAAACAATAATTAGATCAAGACTACAACGAAAGGCACTTTAAAGTGTGAGATTGCATATTTCTAAGGCTACAACCAAACAAACCGAGGTCTCTCAAGCAACAAACAAAAAAATACAAAAAATTAGCACCCAAGTATTATTGTCCTTCTAAGGTGTAGCACAAGATTGGCAATATGAATTACAATTAGAATTCCTCGTTCACATGTACATTAGGTCTTCCATGTTTCGTGTTAAAGAAGGGAACCGATGACAAGATCCCAATGCCAACTACTTTGCCAAAGCTTGATGAAGAGGGGAAAATCGTATTCAAACCTAAAATAGTCAATGAGTCATTGAAACACAGATCAAGCAAGGACCCAAGTAATCACTAAGTACCTCATCAAGTGGAAGAACTTGCCAACAAAATAAGCGACTGGGGAAGATGAGTTATTCATACAAAGGCATCCATAGTTGATCGACATTGAATGAAACACTTGTTTGAAGATGAGGGGCATGTTAAACCTTCAACCAAAACCCTCATTCATTATCATCACATTAGTTATAATTATGTCGACTTTATTGTTGCTTTCTAGCACTTTTTGTCTCCTATAAATAAATTTAGGAGATTTATTTGGAAATTCATCTTATATTGTGCATTTGATATCTTGTAATATGAGGTTGCTCACTCAAAAAGGATTCTTATTCATTCACTATTTCACTTGATTTAGGCATGGCATTACTATATTGGATTTGTTTATGCTTATTTGGCTATTTGATCCATAACAACTTCACCTTTCCACTGGAATAGTGGAGTGGAGACACTTGTAATCGTAAGTTTCATTGCTAGTCCTCTCTATATCAATGTTTAGACCTCCAATGTTGGTGAGTTGGGAAGAATCATTCAGTGGAGCTCTACAAACAATTACCTTTAGATACATAGGTGGAGTCACCTAATGGTGCCTTGGCACCCATTGCTCCCACTAGGCGGGTTTACTATTCCACCACTTTTTAACCCAAGAGACCTTTGTCTTTGAGCAAGACGATGACATGTGCCAATGCTCAAAGCAGACCTTGTAAAAAAACATTAGATTTTCATAGTCCAAAAGTTGTTTCCAACTACCATTCTTACACTCCATGATTTTATGTAGAAGACCTTGCTCGCATATGCATAAACGCGTATCTAGGTAACAATAGCAATGGAAATACTCACTTTAAGTTTAGGCCCAAGGTAATAAATTTGCCCCAAGTGTTACCAATGTTTGAAAGGGTATTTTTCTTCCAATATCCAAAAGTGGCATTGGGCATATTTACCCAAACCATACCCTATGTTAATGATTATGTACACAAGGTGAAACAATGTTGGCATGGCTTCAAAAAGAGACCACCAAGGGCCCTTATCAACAACTTGTGCTTTGTCTTACTCTAAAAGATAAAATCAAGAAGAAAAAAAACCTTTGCATTCAATGGATCAACACTTAATTCTCCAAGAAAAGACCCCAAGAATCAACAATCTTTTCTATAGAAGTGATTTCCATAAACAATTAAACTTGCGTGTCATCCTATGTTTCAAGTAAATGGTACCCATCTGCAACCCGTTTCGAAGGAAGCATCAAAGTTGGAATTGACATCGCCTTATCTGCAACAAAAGACGAATCAAGGTAGGCTTCTCAAAAAACATGGAAGAATTAGTTGGAACTAAACTAGTAGCAATAGTTAACGCTACTTGTGTGTCATTTCTCCAAACAAAGAAGAGAATCTTTAATGAAGTTGATTTTCCTTTACCAACGACTTCAAATGAAAACTTTTGGCACTATAGAGGATGTGGTCATCCCTTTGTTCTTAGAGCCTCTGTAGAGATGAAGCACTAGGTGTGGGATCAACTGAGCCTCTGTAGAGATGAAGCACTAGGTGTGGGATCAACTCCTTTTGAAACTTATAATTGACCAAGATACAACCATTTTTCAACTCCTTGCCGACAATGATCAGTGTCCCCTCATTATCCTGGATCTTTGCCTTCACATTGTTAATGGTGTCCAAGCTCTCCATTTTCAAGGTAATAGTTTTCCCAATGAGGATTTTCACAAATTTTTACTTGCCCCCTCTCAAGTGTAGATCAATATGCAAAGTCTATTTGAGTTTGTCTCTTTCCTACCATGCCCTTGGTGAGCATACTCTCTTACTAGTATAGTCCGTGTTACGACGTTTCTTTCAGATATTTCGTCAAACACTAGGCAAACATCCTCCAACTTATAGCCCTTGACATACCTACCATGAATTTTGTTGATCAATTTGACCTCTGAGTGAAAGTGCTCTCAAAGGAGGGCCACGATATCATGGCACAACTAGCACACATGCTCTCCAGCATAGAGTCCCATCTATTATTAGTGAACAAGCCTCCCATTGAAAGATGTGAGAGCACTTTCCTCTAGGGTGCTTAGCACATGAAGAAGCTTTTGTCCTTACCCTCTCCAGGGACTTAGAGGGCATCACTATAGAGTGGCTGTGAATCAAATCCAAATGAAAAACCAACATTAACATATGCATGTTAGCTTCTATGTAGCAAACATAAACAAATACTAATAATAATAATAAATAAAGTGACACATCCTAAGGACATAACTTAGCGAAAGGGCATAACCCACCAACCTCGTAACCCATCAATGTGTATATATATCATCATGTAGAGCATTGTAATCATCATCATTCAATCATATATTATTCATGATTATATATACATGTATATGGTTAAGAGTGTGTTTCCTCCTTCGAGGTCACGGGTTCAAATCCAGAGGGGGGTAGGGTATGTATACCTTCGTAGACTTCAACAATGAAATCATTGAGCAGAGGGGATCCCTTGTCCCACAAACAAGGGGGTCTCATACACCAATTTGGTGACCTTAAAAATAGATTATTATTATTTATTATTATATTGTTCTTTATGGATTTCACTTGTTTATCCCTCTTATGTTGGATATTCCGCAGTAAATGAACATTGTTCATTTCAATGGTATCCAAGCCACTTTTGATCCTAGCCTTTAGCCACACATTTTACCAAACCTTTGGTCAAAAATTCATTATCATTGGCAACACATCTATGAACTTCTAACCACACCCTTCTTTTAGGAGTTTCTCTTCTTTTAGGAGTTTCTCTGATCTCCCTAGGTCTTTGACTGAAAAATATTTAGCCCTTGGCCATTTGAATTCTAAAATTTCCATTGCACAAATATCAATCGCTACCTACATCAAATGAATCTGCAACCATAATTGGGAAAGAATCAGATAGTATTAAACTACCCTGCATTTAAGCGGACACAAGAAATTTGTAAGATAGTATTGCACTTCTTCAATATCACTGTGCATTGCTAGTAGACATAGGTCGGACTTGGAAACAATAAATAAATTATCCACTTCAGTAGGAGTATAAAAAAAAAGGGTTTTCAACATTGTGGCTGGCTGCCCAATTACAGTGACCCGTTGACATATCATATCACTAGATAAAATAAAAGCAACGACTGCTGTTTGATGAGGCAAGGAGGTAAGCACTGTCTTACTATTCTTTGCAAATACATGGACCGCCATAAATTCTCAGTGGACCGCCACAAAGTTGTGAAGAATATTTCCGTCGAAATCATTTCATTCTCAACGAATCGTGACTTTAAAAGTAGTTTGGATCGTGTGACCACACAAGGTGATTCCAGTGCCATATTTAATCATTAACCATTAACCCTTTCCATGATTTGAAGGGGTATGGATAGATGATTATTGAATTCACGTGGATTAGGTAAAGGTGTCATTTGATCAAATTCTTAATCATGCCATAAGTAAAGGTGTCATTTGATCAAATTCTTAATCATGCCATAATTTTGAAGTATATTTTGATTTAWTTTGGTTGGCTAAAGTATTGAGGTTGTATTTACAATTATAAAGGATAAAAAAAAAAATACATTYCAATAAAATAAAATAAAAAGTACATTACAATTATTTTTTGGAGAATAATAGATAAAAAAAAAATACATTTCAATAAAATAAAATAAAAAGTACATTACAATTATTTTTTGGAGAATAATAGAATTAAAGTATAATAATTTAATTTAAAGAAAAAAATTAATAAAAATGAAACATTATAATTCAACAACCATTTTGGTAATTTTTTAAAATAATTTATAATTTAATCAAGAAAAAAGTAAAACCAACTATAAATTTCATGAATGATTCTATCCTGTAAACAAAATGCCTTTATTGAGAAATGAATGTAAAAAGTGCGATGATCCAAGAAGATTAAAGAGGTTTTTGCCACCACACGCAAATGTAACAATATGTTTTACAAAGTAAATTGGAAAATGAATTAGTGAAACCAGAAAAATAAATAAATAAATAAAGATATCAAAATTATATTTGGCAATGAATTATTAGAAAAAGATGATGAATTATTAGAGAAAAATGAAGAAAGTTCTCATCTAAAATATCGAAGTAAAAAATACTTCCACAAATTAAGAAATCAAAAAATACAAAACAATGTAATTAGAAGTTAAAACGGAGAATTAAGATTTCAAGGAAAAACTGAACAAGAGTTTATCAAAAAATATGAAGAAAATTCTCAATTAATGAGCCTTAATCAAAGATTGCTTAAACCAATCAAAAGGTGAAAAGATGAGAAACCAGATAATCAAGACCTTAAGAATGAATTCGACAAATTAGAAAATAATGAAGAACTTACACGCCTGAAGGATCAGAATCAAAGTTTACCTACACAAATTAAAAAAACAAAAAATGATAAATAGTTGTTACAGAACAAGCTAGAACAACTTGCCAAAAATTAAGCATCGGTTAAGAAACAAACAATGAGTGAACATATGGAATTAGAAAAGTATTCAAATGTAAATCCAATCAATATCACAACATAGAAAGATGCAAATCCTCAAACGTTATCTTGAGATGTCAAAGTACAAACAATGGAAAATCTAAGTGTACTTTAAAAACTCAGTGTATCAACATTGCTCTAAACAGAAACAATTGACTTATATTACGAAGAATATTGATGTTAGTACATTAGAGTCTCACAATAAAAATTCATCTTGGGAATCTTATAAGCGCAATGTTCCACAAAGACTCAAATTAGGGTGGTTAGACCCTTTTACAATTCAACAATTCTGCTCAACACTTAGAAAATCATATCATCTCATGTTCTCAAGCACCACTAACCCAAAAATGAAAAATCATGAGAAAGCAGTTCCAATTAAAACAAAGACAACTTTTTTAATGTTTCAAGGACAAAGCATAAGAAAAAGACAATGCAATAAACATAGATAAATAAATATTAATAATAATAAATAAACAGTAAATCCTAACTAAGGGCATGACTTCACGAAATGTAACATGACCCATCAACCTTGTGACCCATCAATGTGTATATATATCGTTGCATAGTTCAATATAATCATCATCATTTAATCACAATCTTATATATTATTATATATATTTTTTGTCCTCTAGGATTTCAATTATCTATCATTTTTATGTGACATTATGTAATGATCGCCAAGCAAACATAAACCAGCGTAGATCCATCTTAAATCCAGACCTATCAAGCACCAAGAGGGATCAAATTTCTTAAGGTGTAAGTTTTTTATTATCATTTAATATGGAGTTAATATTTTAGATATGTAGTATAGTAGTATGTATATGTATATATATATGTGTGTGTGTGTATGTGTGTGTGTAATATGTAATGGTTTGTGTAATTGTTTTATTTTAATTGAGTCGACATTATTTTTATTATTTTTTTAATTGAATCGACTTTAATCTTTTTTAATGTAGCCTTATCTAACATAAGACTAATGTAACAACATCTCCCCTGTATTGGGTTGTAGAGCACCTCGCTACTCGATGCAATCACTAAAGACAGCTCCTGACAATCCAAGCATTTCCTGCTACCTGATTCTTTAGTCCACATGCATGTAAAGGCATTGCATATTCCATTTGCAATTTCCGTGAAATAAGGGTCGATTGTATACATGGCAAGAACTGTGTTCTAAAGAGTGTTGAGTACAGGACTATTGGGTTCATCAAAAGTACCAAGTTGGCTTCGAGAGAAGCCTTTGCTTCAATCTTGCAAACTCCAACATGTCTACAAGGATGTTGTACTCAAGTCTAAGTTGTCATTTGGCAGTGCATTTTACATGGAAAATAAATTGTCATCCCTTTGGATGGGAGAGCATGTCAACATTTACTTGGTCAGTCCAAAACCGTTACACTTTAGTGTACAGCTTGAGTGGACCTAATGGTTAAGAACATGTGTTTCCTCCTAAGAGGTCACAGGTTCAAATCCAAAGGGAAGTAGGGTATGTACACTTCTATAGACTTTAACAATTAAATCACTGCATGAAGGAGATTCCTTATCCCACAAACAAGAGGGTCTCATACACTAATTTAATGAATGGCTTAACCATGACCTTAAAATTTGATTATTATTATTATATAAAGGAAAGGTCATTCATGCATTTCTACACAAACACACCTTCCCCTTCATCATAATAAGATGTGAATAAAAATTGCCCATAATAACCACAAATGAAATTTGACCATCGCTGATCAGTATTCAATGCAATTAAAAGTTAGCCATACTTTTTGGTTAGGACTCGACAAAAATTAAGTTTAGTTTAAATTAAATGCATATGTATTTTTGTTCAAATTTGGTAATTCAATTGTTCATAGGAACTATTTGCCGCAGGTGACATTCCACACAGCATAAAAGTTGCATGAGAATACTTGCCGAAGAATTAATGATTGCAAGCCTGCAAAAACAAATAGAACAAAAAAGCACAAATTTGAGGCAACGGTGTTGCTTTCCAACTCATAACGGAATAATGGTAGAAAAAGAATACTTAACAGAAAACAATAATAGTCATCGAAGTAAAACAATATAAAGAACAAGGATAAAATGTCAAGAACCAATGTTACGCGCAAGTACAACCTTTAAAAAATACTCCAAATCAGAAATTCATGACTACAAACAAAGGCTAGGTGAGTCTTATACAGCCTTATACTGAGAGAAATATCTTTGGACCAATCCTAGAATATCATCTTTCAAAAACTTCGACAATGATCAATACATAACTTGCTTGCTTTTCTAAAATCTGGATACTATGGAATTTCATAGACGCAGAAAAGCTTTAACAAAATCCAATATTTTCATCCATTTACCACCTTGCAACTCCACGATCAATGTCACTACGGGGCACGGACCAATCCATCTGTATATGAGTTTCGACAGCTGACACCCAAATTTGGGCAATTTTTATTTTAGAATACTTCACAGCCTATGTCCATGTCAGAGTGGTAAGAACTTAGAAGCACCATAGAAATAGAAATTTAGAAGATATAGATGCAAATAACTGGACGCAAAGGTGTTATAAAACAATACTTTGTACCCATGCAATGCTTCTGGACTTGCTAGAAACTGTATTACTAAGATGTGCATCGAGTCACGCGTCTCAAGTTTCAATAAGTAGAAACTGAACCAGAGGAAACATATAAGCATGCTCCTAGATGTTTAATCATGCCCATCAAATTTCAAATAATTCTTTTCCTTGATGATTCCTATGATGTTTCTTTCAAAATCCTGTGGCAAAATCCAGTCTTCGGCAATTTTTATGCTGGTTCCTATTCTTGCAAGACTTTTAGATTATTTTGGAGTTGCAAGTTGGTTTGAACTTTGTGCCATTTGCTGATCAATAAAAAATATCAATTCTCTCTAAATTGTACTTTTAACAAATTCAATTGTTTGACACTACAACAGCCAATCCATTTTTCTAAAATTCTATATTTTTGGTGGTCGAAATAGCCACCGAATCAAGCTTGTAGCTCCAACCAAAATTTAACTTTCCCAGCAGAAAACCTGAACAATATGAACACAATCAATGCGCAAGGCTGCAAGGAGTTACCAGCAGAAAACCTGAACAATATGGACACAATCAATGCACAAGGCTGCAAGGAGATGAGTAGAGTACAGTAGGTGCCACAGCCTAGCTAAGATGGAACTCATATGTTTGAATAAAGTTCATATTCAATAATGCAATTAAGATAAAGCTCAGTTCTAGTGGTACACTCATATGCCCAATATAAAACAAGAAACAAACAGACACAGGATAAAAACATGAAATGACGAACTACACAAACTATCATATTCAGAGTCAGAGAATTCAATATCAAGAGGAGGATAAAAATAGTAGAGAATTACTGGCATTGCATAATACATTGGTAGTTTTTTCACACTGGACCCTTGATTTATCTGCTAAAAAAGTTGCCCAACAACTAACTTGCCTAGTCTGGATGGATTTCCTTGACCTCCCAAGGCAATTCTGCCCAGCAAGAAGTGGATTGCAACCCCTCTAGGAGAATTTATCTGCCATGAGCCTGAGCGATTTTTCAATGCAGAGTTTGCATTAGGGTTAACCTGTCCAAATACCTCAAAGAGTTTGTGCTTATCAAGATTGGTAACTGGGTCCACTTCCAACTGGTCACTAAATTAATTTGCCCAACACCTACTTTAATTGTCAAAGCCTGGATCATCGCATTTGTGATTGCCTGCTTATGGCCTGGGTCGACCCAGAGATGGCCTCACCCACACAAACCCCTCTTGCCCCCAAAGCTCCCCAAGCAACAAATGTGGGTGAAGGTATCTAGACTGAAGTTGTAAGTAAAAATAGAGGGAATGGTGCAACCAAATCCCCTGCCCCAAATACCCCGACTCCCAAGGCTCCGAACCCCAAGACCATAGTGGCAGTCAAACCTCGTCAGCTGATGGCTAAGGTAGCCAATAAAGTGCCTCTTGGTGCCATGATTCAAGGAGGTGGTGGATGAAGAGCACGCTCTCCTCCACCATTCCTCCAGCCATAAAGCGAAGCGGTTTCTGATGCTAAAGGCCACCAAAAGCAGCCACAGCGAGGAATCTTTGTGATTTTTGGTTCACCTCCTACAACTAATTTCTTCCATGCCCTCTAGGACCTCAAGGATACTAAGGCAGAGATGCAAGATGCTACAGGTTCTTTAATGAAATTGACCTCATGGAATATCCAGGGCTTAAATGACCGACAAAGAAAATTAATTCTCCACTAGGTGTTGATGTGTATGGGTGGGACAAATATTGTAAGTTTGCAAGAAGTTAAAACTGTAGGGTTCCTACTTCATATTGCCCTATTAGTAATTTGGCCAAGGGCTAAGTACTTTTGCTCTAATCATTCTGAGGGAAAAGGCAACATTACTATTTTGGTCTCTGCACAGTTTGCCAGCACTAATGTTGATTGGGGATTTGACCCATCCCAAAGACATATCTGGATTTTGCTCAATTTGGATGACCCACTATTAGGCTTGTCCAATATATATGCCTCTAACAACTCCGAGAACATGCAACAATCTGGCAACGAATGGTCAATGATCTCCCTGATGCCCCTTGGCTTGTATATGGTGATTTTAACATGGTTGAGTGCCAAGAGGATAAGGGGCATTGTCAATGCACCTAGCAACTGAGGAAAAAGAACCTTGGCTAGCTCTAACAACCCACCATGGGTTGTATGACCCTAAATAATGCCAATGGCAAGACTAGTTAGACCTGGACAAACTTTAGGAAACGATTAGAGCAAATCTATCAGAAACTTGATAGAACCCTTCTCTCATGACAATTTTTTTTCTAATATGGCACCTCTAAAGGTCGCCCGGTACATGTTGTTGGCACAATTCCTCTATCTGACCACCAACCCATCTGGAGCTGAGTGCATGTGAATGCCTCAGACCCACTATATCCTTAATGTTCTGCACCTACGATGCTCAGATTGCTAGGCCTGTATCCATGGTATTTGGAACCTGATTCCCAGGCCACGTGGAGAGAATGGTAGGATGGGCTAATCGGAAGAAGCCATCTCTAAAAAGGTCACCTTTTTGTGTGAATATCATAAGCAAATTGCCCAAATTCATCATAATTGTAATAAGGCATTGCTCAGCGAACCAAAGGGGCTCATGGAGGAATTACAATGGGCCTATTATGATGACAAAAAGCAAGCATGTGCTGCAAAGGTGTCATATGCTTCGGGTGGACGATGTCTATTGAGTAAGTGCCACTCAACTGTAGGCATAGCTGCACTAGTTCAAAACTGGGGATCAGCCTACAAAAGTTTTCTTTAAATATCTGACCTTGAAGGAAGCTACTTAGACTATCACTTCCATAAAAACCTCCCTCGGCTTAACCTCCAATTACGAAGATGTTGAGAGATAATTTGTAGAGCATTACAAGATGGTGTTTCAAACCCAAGGCCTTTCTCCTGAGAAACAGGCAACCACCCAAAAATGTCTTGACCTTGTTCTATATAAATATACTGAAGAGCAAAGGAAAGGCTGTGACTTGCCCCTTTCTCTAGATGAGCTATAGCAACAATGTTACACAAATGGCCAATGCTAAGGCCCTTATGAATTTTACAAGGCCATTGGGAGTTTGTTGGGCTGGATTTGTTACAGGTCTATCGGATTTGTTACAGGTCTATCATGAATTCTTTTGCAAGCGGTCTTGGGTGCAAGAATTAATCGAGGGCTTATCAAGTTTATTCTTAAGGCAGGGAACCTCGAGATTATTACCAATTGGAGGTCCATCACTTTGTTCAGCATGTCTTATAAAATTCTAGCCAAAGCCCTAGCCCTATGTATCAAATACATTCTCCCCAAGGTTGTTCACCCTGAATAGACTGGGCTCATTAAGGGAAGATATATTTTGGACAATGTTATCACAATCTAGGAGGGAATGGAATGGAGTAGGTTCTTCAACCTCGACGCTTTGTTTATAAAAATTGATTTTGAGAAAGCCCGTGACTGAGATGAGTGTTCATCCTAACCATACTCTTGGCTCTAAGGTATACCGTATGGCCCAACGTTTATTAATAGTGTTGAAACCCTAGTTGCAAATGCCTCAAACTATCTCACTATTAACATATGCTCTTCCAAAGAGGTTGAGATTTTTAGATCTATCAAATAGGGATGCCCTTTAGCCCTTCAGATTTATCAGATAGGGGTGCCCCTTAGCCCCAACCCTATATGTGTTCAAACCAAAATTCCTGGACTCAAACCATGGAGTGTTCAGAGTCCAGACACCTTCCACTTAGCCTTGGGATCTAACATCCAATGGGCTAAAACTCAATGTTATAGCCAATGCCAACAACCTTTGTTGACTTGATTGGCCTACCAAAGCTGGTCGTGGATTCAGCAGGGCCAAATCTTCAAATTCTTGGGAATCCCATTTGCCTTCCAGTTCTCTCCTAGGGACCTTTGGGAAGTAGTTTTGCAACGGGTGGAGAAGAAGATAGATAAATGAATCACTAAACCTTTAGCTTTGGTGGCCAAATTCCAAATTTGCACAAAAGTCCCAGCAGCGACACATGTTTACCACTCATCTTGTTGGGTGTGCCCTAAAGCAACTTACTCACGCTTAGAAAAGGCCCTTAGATATTTTCTCTAGGCCAATGCTGACAAAGGAAAAGGATTTTGCCAAGTGAATTGGGAGGCTTTTGTACCCTAAGAAATATTGGTGCTCCGAGTATTATTCAAGCCAGGATTGAAGTCCAAGCACTATGTGCAAAATGGGTGGTTCAAGATGTAGAAGGAAAAGAAACCTTGAAGGTCCTGGCCCCTAAGGCATTGAATTCGACAAGGCTTGTTGTTTGGGAAGCAGGCTTGGCAAGGGATATCTCTGCAAACCCTTCAGCGTACTCCCCCTCATTTCAAGATTGTTATTACTTTTGGTATTCAAAGAATTTGGAAGGCTTGGGAGGCCATAAAACCCTACCATTCTTGGAAGGAGGCATCTCTTTGGTGTGGCTTGTCATTCCATGATCATTGTCTCCAGTGGTTGCCTCTGGTTCATTTTGAGGGGAAGCCATTGGCCAAATCCTATTGATTTTTTACCTTGAGGCTCTTCAAACATGGAATTCAGTTTGCTAATGACCTTCTGGACAACCCCTCCAGGTCTTGGCTCCTCTGGACGAAGGTTGAAAGGAAATTCACTCTGGTCAACACTGATAAGTTCACCTTGAATAGCGTCCAAGGACTCATTCTTGAGACATTGTTGCTAAATGTTAGCCCCCCTAATGCCTTGAGCCTAGTGGCAAGACTAGCATTGGGAAAGGGCCACGAATTTTATCAGATATAAGCCATCCATGGGATACAAATAGCCTTTTCTTCAAAGCCTAATAACAAGCTTTGGACGCTGAAGTTCAAACAAAAAACTTGGTTATTTCAATTTTGCAGTATTTGGAAACCAATTTTGAAGCCCAAAAGCTCACTTTGCCTGGTGTTTATAGGAGGACCCCCTTTAATAAGAGACTAACTTACCTAGGTGTTTTCAACCTACATTGTCAACAATGTGGAAGAGAAAAAATCCTCAAGCCTTTCTTTTGGTTCTGTCCTTTGGCCAAGGCTGCATAATCCTGGGCTGAGGCCCTATATCAGTGATATCTCCCCGCCTCCATCTCATTGCAAGCTACCCTGCTTGGGATCACTAACCCTGGGCCATTGAATTCAGACTATATAGATGCTTCTTAGAGCTGAGATCCTTTTTTTGCTTTGGAAAAGGAGAAATGATGCATTGTTTATTGCCAATGTCTAATAACACAATTCTCATAGTGTAATGGCACCCTGATATGTACCAGTTTGTTAGCACAAATCACTGTGCAAACACATAAATTGAGGCTTGAGACGGAGCATTTACATAATTATTGGGATATTGGTACAGTGCCTCGTGCACACTGAGTAGGGTGCCACCTGACCCTGTTAGCCCAACAAGCCCATTTGACCCTTGTAGCCCAATTTGACTTGGCTTGCAGGGCGACCCAGTCCTACAAGTTTTTCTTGATAGAGTTCTTCTCATCGCAATGGGCCCGCCACCGCACAGGGAAACAGATTTGTGATATGAGTGAACATGACTAGAGTTGGTCCCCTGGACCACCATACAACAAGAAGCAGTTCCTGATGATGGTTCTTACCGTATCAGAGGGGCCCAAGCCCCCAAAGCCTCTTGATAATGGGTGGGACCCAGTCCATCCTACTGATGCCAATCTCCCTATCTCAAGTTGGGGCCCTGGCTTGGATGACCACAATCAAACCTCCTGCTATCACTGGTGTGGTCGATGCTTAGTGCTTATTTACTAGAGTGATTACCCTTTGTCTCTTTATTTTATTTTCATGGACACTCTGGTGCAAATATTATGTGAGTGGGTGTTTTGGCCACGACCAAGCCCACTATTTTTCCTTTTTGACTTTTGCACATGCTTGTGAAGGTTGCAGTTGTGGCCCTCTTTTTTTGTAGTATATCCCTATATATAATGTTCTTATTAATAGTTAAAGGAAACTTCATTCAAAAAGGGACACTTGAATAATTACTATTCAATTACACGTCCCACTGAATAAGAAACAAATGCACAACTAACATGAATAAACACACATTATATTTGACCAAAAACTAGGATACTAATTTGCAATTACAAAACAAACAATTGGAGAGCAAAATATGTGCATAGATGATAGAATGATCACTAAGTAAAGCTCTTTAAAACTATTTGGAAGCTATTGCAAGAGAGAACCCTCTTTATAGTTACCATAAAAACAATGATAGGAGATGCATCACTAAGGATTGGGGCACTTCCCTAGGGGCCCGAGAAGCAACCCTTGCATTTTGGGGATGGGTCCACGCCCAGGGGATGTCCCATGTTCTAGATGGCACCTCCAAGACATCCCCTCTGAAAGGGGACGCAACACATCCTGCAATCCCACGGGAAACACCAAAGCATCCTCAACAAGGACTAACAGCTCCCCCAAATACTTAGAGAGTAAAGACAACCAGATTGTTTGATTTATCTTACTTTGTCAGATGGGCCCCACTATACTTTTAAGGGCCCAACCCCCTCCCCAGGACCTAAATTATCATTTTGCATGGAAGAAGTATTTTCTTTTTATTTAACTTTTGTATTGTGTATGATGTATTTATGACTGTATAAATTTAATCATTAAGAATCATTTCTATATTTTCTGTATTTCTTCCATCTTTTTTTGGGTGGGGGGATAACCATGTCCCATCCCTTGAAATTTGGGGATCTTGCCAGCCATCACTAAAACTCGTAAGACCATCCACCCATCCCCTGCTCCCCAAACCTTCATGAAACATAGATAAAATGTCACTTTAAAAAATAACATAAAGAACTTACGTTCTCAGATCATATACAGTGTTCATGAGAGAGAAGCCAACATCAGTTTGCATAAAATAAAGGTTATAAGCAATAGAAATGAGCCCAGAAATTCAGGCACTCCTGGATCTTCATTTCAGGTATATGTTTATTTAATCCTGTGATGACAACTCCACTTCTATAGTAGTACACGACAAATGATCATAGTACAGATCTAATCCTTATAGTAAAGATTGAATTGAAACAGTAGAAGCATGTGGAGCCACAGTCCGGATTACTTTTAAAATAAACTTTATAAAACATTGACTACTACATATTTAAAGGTCTGCTCGATTATGACAAACCAGGAATCATCGAGTTGGCTGAATATTATCAGAATCATTCCTTTTTAACTTTAATGACATGCTCAAGGTACAAGGAAGGAGAAAAAGTGGAAATAGAGATTATGCTACATATCTTACATAAGCTAAACGGCAGTAGAGTGGAGTGTAGCAAACTGTGCTTATCTGTTTTGTCAGAAACTACTAAACATTCCAACCCTACAGATAATGGATGGATCTCAATACCAGCTCTGAAGAACTTTATTGGAAATCTCTACAGGACAAAGAATTGTAAGTCTCTCCTTGATAGATCCATTTTACAAATAAAAAAAAAGAAACAAAAAATTGAATACTTACAACAAAACCCTTTTCACACTAGAACAAAAGAACTACCCCCACCTCTATATGATTGTGAATAAAAATGGCTCCAACTATTTGACATTTGACAACACCCATAAATCTGTTTCTGCAACTTCCGTTCAAGAAAAGGAAAACAGCACTGATCTTCTTCACACTGGAACAAAAGAACCACTTAACGAAACAATTGTGCCCACCTCTACATAACTGTGGAGAAGAATAGCCTGAAATACTTGGCATTTGACAACACCCACAAGTTGGATTCCTCAATTTTTATGCCAGATAAAAAAACAGCACTAAGGATTATCTGGGGAGGAATCACTGTGTAAAGCAAATAGTTTGAATTTATCTTTCATTGCCTCGGTTTCACTGCCATACTCTTTAAACCTATATTCTTCTTGCTTGAATGCCACAGGTACCTTCCCTTCACTGTAGCAAATTGAACATAGGCTAAAATGAGAATTCACCTCTTTGAATCTTGGTCCGATAATTGGATATGAGCAAACTGCACAGGTTAGACGACCATGACGCACCCTATCACCTGCCTCAAGCTTTACTAGGGTGTTCATGATGCCGAATCCCCAGTCTGGATCATCAAACATTTCTAAAAACTCAGGAAATGAGATACTTGCAGTGTCATCCTCTCCATGAACTTCCATCATGTCACTCACTCCTTCTGATGGAAGATAGACTGCCCTTAACAGTCCAATATAGGAAGTTGCATCTAGCTTCCCAATCTGTGCACCAATACCCTTTGCTGAACGCCACACTAAAGCATCAAAAGCATAACGCTTTCTCTTCTCTGGGGGACCTGCACAAATGGGGGCAAGAATGGCATAAAACAAGCCCAAATCCACTCTGCCTGATCCAGTCCCATCCAATACAGTTAGCACTCTTTCATTCACTGCCTTGACAGCTCCTTGGAATGTCTCTGGCTTGAGAAAATGGAGCAATCTTCGTAAAATTTGTTCAAGTGCTGCTTTGCGGATGGTTTTCTCTGATACACCACTGCCAGATTGAGAAACTGGCACCTTTGTTTCAGTTAATTCCTTTTTCACAAGATTTATATCACAACGATTCAATCTAGTTAGCCTCTGGAAGCTTCTGATATCTAGAGCACAGGATAAGTATTGTCTAGGTGTGGTTTTCCCACTTGCTCTTCTAAACCTGCCTGGTTCAACAACCAATATTCCCTCTTCCAAACTCGCACTACCAGTTCCCATCTGCACCTGAGCTTCGGCACCTTCATGCTGGTCTGCTCTTCTAATCATCGAACTAAGCCCTTTAGGCCTCTTCTGGAGATGCTTCAAATGGGTAATAGCATCATATAATTCCACCCTATTTGTCATTTTGAAAGCCTCTTTGAAAGCTTTCTTAGCTTCTTCAGTTTCTCCAGCACCCAACAATGCCACCGCTTTGTTGAGCTGAGCACGCCAGTGATTAGGCCAGATAGCAAGCACCTTGCTGTACATTTCCGCAGCTCTTTGGTACCTACCCACATCTCTAAACAGCCCTCCAAGATTATACAAAGCATCCATATGATCCGGCTTCAGGTCTATGGCTTTTTGAAACTCTTGTATGGCTCTCTCATCCTCCCCCATGGCATGCAGGGCTGACCCAAGATCACAATGTGCATCAGCATAATCAGCCCTCAAAAATATAGCCTCATCCAGAGCCTTTTCCGCAGCTCTATACTCGCCCACCCCAAAAAGTGCACTGCCGAGAAGCTTCAGTGCCCTGTAATGGGTTGAGCAAAGAATTGCTGCCTCTCTGTAATGCTCGCAAGCACTCAAAAGCATTCCCTCACTTTCCAAAGAGATGCCCAGATTCACATGGATTTGTGGCAGCAAATAAGACCACTGACTACCACTGGCCTCTGCTGCTTCAAGAGCCAATGTGTAGGACTCCTTTGCTTCTGAATACTTGCCCAAAGCATATAATGTATTACCTGTCCTAAAATGTGGGCGAACATCTGTAGGCTTCAGCTCAGTAGCCCTCTTAAAGCTCACCAATCCTTCCTTGAACAACTGATTGTCAAACAGAGTCCTTCCAATGGCCATATGTGCATCAAATGCCTCCTCTTGAGTCCTCGATCCATCTGCCTTACTCCGTAGCTCACGCAAGTCCTTAACGAAAGCATTGTAATCAGGACCCAATTCTTCCCAAGCCCTCCTCCCACCTTCAATATCTCTGGCCCCATTTTCAGAACCCAACTCCCTAGACCAACCAGGGTCAGAAAAACCATCCCCACCAATGGTATCACCACCCTTCCCCTTCTTCCCCTCCTTCTGCTTCATCCTACTATCATATTTAGTTTTGAGCCTCTTTATCAGAATCTCTAAATCCTCAATAATCTTCCATGTCTCATCATACATTATACCATGGTTAGGAGAAGTAGCCCAAGCTGCCACATTCTGTTTCCTCCTAGAAATGCCCTCGGCCCTCTCATCCACAATAGATGAAGTACCCACCACAGCTCCAGACTGGGTAACACCGTTATTACTGACAACGATACTGCTGCTCCCCACTCTCTCTGCAAGGCCTTCCTCGCTATCTTCACTGTCCAGCTCCAAGCCCAATGCATCAAAATCCCTGTCAACATCCCCTGCTCCGTCATCATAAGTTCGCAACAGCCCCTCAAATGTCAAACCCTTTTCTCCATCAATGAACTCACCATAAGTCCTGAAAACCTCATCCAATATTGCACCGATCTGCTCGTCACTGAATTTGACTCTGGGATTCACAGCAATCACCAGAGCTGCCATCTCGTCCCTGTTAAGCCTCCCATCCTTGTTGCCGTCGAATTGGAGAAATATTTTCTTCACCTTCTCGCTTCTCGTCCCTCTCGTCATCTTTGCACCCAAATTAAAAATCTCAAGTTTCAGACGTATTACAGGAAAAACTCAGCCGCATTTCATTCACAAAACCATGAATCCGAGTGCCCACAAAACCGTTTTTATTTACAGAACACGGATTTGCAACCCTCCCCCTCAAAAAGAAAAATTGCAGACAACCCAAAACAAAGTCTCAAAAGTTGAGTTGTACTTCAAGCCGAATCCAGATGCATTCCTATTCACAGCATCATAAATTTGCGTGCCCAAAACAGTGTTTTATTAAGGTTTCAAAACCCTTCCCCTCAAAAACAGAAAGCAGATACACCAAACCTAATCTCAATCTATTTCGTGTATGTTTTCACACGGATTGATCAAATTTTCAAGAACCCAAACGCAGATATCCTTCACAAATTTACAGTCGAGATCATCCCCAACCTACCTAGACATTTGAGGGCCACTAAAAACAGAAAATGAAGAGAGAATATTAGTTGGGTACCTTCAATGGATGGCTGTAAAGCGCCAGACAGACAAGTTCGTCTCCGAAAAGGCGTTAAAGAAGAGTCCTGGAAAGGGGCCCCAAATGCAGGCTTTTCCCATTTGGGGAACAAACTTCCAATACAATCCCACCCATTTTGCACTGGAATAACAGCTGTTACCGAAATACGTTTCGCCGGACGAAACGTTTCAGACTCTGCTCTAATGCAATTATAAGACCTCATTCAATACCCCGCTGAGTTCCGCGACAACGATGAAATGATTAAGACTTTCATTATATCAAGGATTTGTTATTGGATTGTTTTTAATTGAAGGATTTGTTATTGGATTTCTTTTTATAAGGTCAAATTTTATATCAATGTTGCCAGTCAAGAAAAGGTGAGGTGCGTCCCACCTTTCCACTGGTTCATTCATTTTATTCTCAATTTCTTATTTGAGGGTAGTCACATAATATTCATTTTATTTTCAATTTCTTATTTGAGGCGGTAGTCACGTAATATTATTAAGCCCTTTTTATCCTTTTTCAATTATTAAAACAAAGAGATTACTCATGTTGATTTGTAAAATAAAATAAAATAAGAGGAATCTACATGTGGATAAAACTGCATGGTTTGATGATGTATATATAAAACACTAAAAATAATAGCAAATGGAGTAAGGCAATGTGGATAAATTTAATTGTTTGTATTAAAATTTATGAAAGTAAATAAGTTAATAATAGATAAAAAGAAAATTCAAATTCAATAGGATCTTGTAAGTTATAGTTTTATTTAATAGGATCTTGTAAGTTATAGTTTTATTTAATAGAGGGGAATTTTGATGATAAAAAAAATTTCTCAAAATTGTGACCCATTTAATAGGACTAAGAGTTTGTTTGTTTTTCAAATTCACTTTATTGCGGAATAGGTTCTCAAATTTACTCATGAACAACTTCAATATAAAATATTAAAGATGTGTGAACAAAGTGTATTTAAATTAATTGTTAAGGTAAAGGTTGTTTTTAATGGAAGGGCGAGTTTGTGGAGATGAAAGTATGTGATGTGGTTGTGTATGTAAAAAGTTAAATACACCTACGATAGATGTCTTTAAATCGTTTATATAGAAATAAAAAGTTCTTCTCTTCCTCCTTATGCATATTTATTCTTAATCTTATTGATACTTGGGTTGGAAAGTGTTTATATTTATTTTTAATCTTATTGATATTTTGGTTGGAGAGTGTTTGGATAATGTTATTGATAGTTTAAGGAGGGGTTAACCACTATTTACAGGGAAGCGAATATTGAAGCAGATAGTCAATCAAAAAAGGCTATCTTCTGTTGTCGCGGGAGTATAGCATATACTTTATGGTTGGATGGAGAGGAGGGCCCACCTCAGCTCATTTCTCTTTAACTGTTATTTATGTTGGTCATTTTGCTTTTCCCTAACTATGGTTTCTTTTGGACTGGAACTAGTGTATATTTCTTCCAGCGATTTCTTGACTATGTGTAGTTTTGTAGTTTTGCCAAACTTGGCATCATATGCCTCTATTTAGACATTTTCTCTATGCTTCCCTGCCTGGACAGTAATGGATTTTTTGCCACTACCAGTGTGGAAAAGACACATGTAAAAAATTATATTATGTTGAATATAAAGTGAAATTTTCTTTTGGAACAAAAAAAACACTATTTGGATATTTGGATTTGGTGTAGTTTGTTGGGCATGAATTTGGTTTTGCATGTATTTGGTCTTAAGTTTTGTGCATCTTAATTGAAGTTGAGATGTATGGATATATTTCTTTAACATGTATGGAATGACAAGAACTCTTTTATGTATAAGAGGTTTTGAGTTCCTAAGTTCGACAAGTACATGGAAATGAGGGAATTGAACATGATAATAGTAGTAGAGGATATCGATTTATAAAATTTATTGTTCACTATAGGTTATTGTGATCTAAGTTTCAAGAAGTACCAAGGTTTTTGGATTAACCTTAGCTTTCTCTTTAAATCAAAAGCCCTATAAAAGGCTTTTCCATTTTGTTGTACTCTTAGTACTACAAATAGGGGACACACAATGTTGAGGGAGGAGGTTGTGGGTAGCATCACCCCCTCTAGAGTATGTAAGTTCACGAAGAGGAAGTGTATTAGAGGATATACATTTGCACCTTCCTTATGTGCCAATCAAGGTGTCATCATTTTGTTATGGTGTGGAAGCTCTTTGGTTCCAATAATGTATCCAAGTTGTTGTTGCATGTTCCTTGGAGCAAATAGCATCACATTGTTGTTACCATCATTTATGTGGCTTAGGTGAGGCTCTTATATCTAGTTTAATGTTTCATTTCAACAATACTTGTATTGGATCAACATATGCAACAATTGATTCTAGCATGGTGTCAAATGTTGGAGGATGTGTGTCATTCATTTGACAAAATGTTTACAAGCATGAAAGGATGCTCTCCAATTGTTTGATGAAATGTTAGCCAAGAAATCTTGGTTTTAATAAGAGAAGGGGTGTATAGATCCTTCTAATAACTCTCCCATATCATACTGTCACTTTAGAGGTAAAGAGCTTAGGTTTTGTACCTAATGTTAAGATTAAACCACAAGATAAGAAGGGGAGGACTTTGTTGTCTATCAAATTGAGCTTCACTTGTCATTGACTAAAAGATAGGGGTACTTTGGTTGATTATGACATTTAGAAGGATTCCACCTTGTTCTCGGGGCTATGTCTTCATAGAGGGGTTATGAACAAATGTGCACCCTCTTCCTTGAGGCTCCTCGATCTCAGAGCAATTCAAAATAAATCTTCATCTCCTTTGGATACGAAAACTCCTCAATCGAGAACTTTTATTGTGGAAATCTTGGAAGTTATCTCAAAGTTGAAGGTGGAGTCATCAATGATTACCGAGACAATCAAAACTCTTAGACCGCATGCTCCAATATAGAGATTTAATGGATTATAGCCAATTTCCATAACTCTTCTCAAATGGATTACTAATAAATGGTACAAATTAGTGATGGTAAACCTTTGTTTTATAGTTAATTCATTATCATTTTTAATAGTCCATGAAAACATAGTCTATTCATGGAAATTAGACCATGGTTCTAGAGGAACATAGATCTTTTCCTTAAACCATGGTTCCCAAATTTCAACATGGTTATAATTATATCTACAACCCCAATATGGGTGACACCGAAAAAACTCTCTATCTACTTGTGTCGCGTTGAAATTTTGACAGAGATTGAAAATATTCTGAGAAAATTTCTCAAAATTGACTTCAAGTTTACCAAGGAATCATCACCTCTATAAGAATCCATGTAGAGGTTAACCTAAGAAAATTTCTACTTAATCATATCATGGTATGACATGGAGACTACCAATGGCACTAGGTCTTGTATTGTGAGTGTAACGTTTTTCAATGTAGGATTTGTTAACAAAAAAACCATTTGAAGGATTCCTACCCAATAACCTCGGTTCCTCTAGGTGTGGGAAAGTTACAAGCAATAAACCTAGAGGATGAGAACCAATGAAGAAGAAACCTCTAGAGGCAACTCCCAAAAAGAATGTAGATTGATTGACACTAGCAACCCTAGTTAAGGTGGCCAACCCTTCCTCTAAGAGTTGTGATGTGGATATAAAATCAATGTCTCCACTTTCTTTGCAAGTAGTTATGGTTGACATGGTTCCCTTAAGTGGGATGAACGGGCATCATGAATTGGACAATTCCAAAGCATACATATAATTAGTCACTTTGTCATGTTCAAAAGATGAGAGGTGTTCAAAGTCAATAAAACCTTCATTACCTACAAACCATTAGTTCAACGGGGGAGAAATAGAAAGAAAAATATAAAATAAAATATAACATACATTTTCTTTAAGTCTAGAGGCAAATAATAAACACGATGTATATCCTTAGAAGTTGTAAAAGTGGCAAGGTTAGGATCCGACTTTAGTTACATAAAATTAATAATTATAAACGTAGGCTCTGAAAAATGAATATAAACCTTGATTATGAATTGATAATGTTCACATCATTCATGTATATTTTCTAGTATAGTGTACGTATCTTTCATGTTTGTATATTTTTTCATATTTTTATGAGTTTTAATATTTTTATTTAAATAATAATAATAAGTTTTGATATCTACTCCTTGATATTTTAACACTGTAAGAAAATTTCAATTTTGGCTAAGGATCCATATATTGATGTGTGAAAGGTTTGAAAGGTTTTGAGTTCATTAAGATATTTTTTTTCCATGGAAAACCTTATGAGAAACCCTCAAACATTTCCTTGGATTTCGTGGATGGTACCTAATGTAAATATGTTGGTATTGATTACAACGCCTAACTTGATAGGGCATCAAGTGAGGCACACCATAAGATCGACCTCGAAACCTCCTTCACGAAGCTCAAACACTCAACCACTCAAACTAGCCCACTAAACAATAATTCATAATTCATAAAAATATAATCATGGATGCATTTAAGTCATATCCAATTATCTTCATATATTCAAAGGTTGTGATTAACTTAGACAAAAATCTCTTGTATATAAACAAAAAGTAAAGACCTTTCATAATTTAGATTTTAAGACATATGTATAAAACTTCCCCTCATTATGAAGATGGTACCCAGAGTAAATCAAATTCTTCAAGGCTTGAGGCTAATATAACAATATACTCATCAAGAACTCAACATTCTGCTTGCCAAAATTGATTATGGATGAAGAAGATAACACTCCTTCTCTCAACTACCTAAACTAAACTTAATTAACCAAAATACAACATACAAATATTTAATATTTAAGCTTAATATTTAAAATACATTTCCTATAATTATATATTGAATTATTAAAAAATAAATAAAAAATTGACCAACATTATTAAGCCTAAGTCTAATCCTAAACAATATCCTACACCCTATCCACGTGGATCATATAAAGAATCCATTGATTAATTCTACTTTAAACTTCTTTTAAAATATAATAAGAGTCCAATAGACAAAAAGCCTCATGAATTTAACCACAACATGATCACGGGTGAGACTTGTTTGATGACACTTGGCACTATAAGAGATGTCACATCTAAAGCCATCATGTGATGTAAAAGACCATGAGAGTGGGTAGAGAAGATAATTGTTCTACATCCTAATTTAATAAATACGTGTAGTGTATAGTTATGTAACAAATAATTGATACCACATTGCCATCATTTTCAAGAGAGGGCCATATATATATACAATAATATGGTGCCTCTTTGTCTGGTCGCATCCATCTCATATATTCACATCCAACCCCATAAAATTATTTCGAAACTTTTAAGGAGATTTGCTAGATTTTTTTTCAAAATTTATTAGAATAGGTTCATTTTTATTTTTTTTTAACTAGAATATGTTGTATTAATCGGCTTGCTCGCAAGCTTGGGACAGAAAGTTACATATCTGAAGGAGGTTGGTGACCTCTAACAGTGCTGCCAACCTCCTTGTGAACGTCTTGGGAAACCCATCCCATTTGCTTCTTGAACTAATTCGAGAAAATGGCAAAGATTGCCTACATGAGTAAATTCTCACAAATTGTGAGCATAATAGAAGACAGAAGCAAAGCATTAAACCGAGGGGGATGAAAATTTCCCTTTAATGTAGGGGTCCAGCTTTTTCTGAGAACCTAAAGAAATGTTGGAGGCCGCCTCCTTTTCTCTGCGCGCTTTATTGGTCTTTCGCCCTCGGGTAAGGGGTGGGGACGGAGCTGAATTGTCTTCCGGTTCAGAAGTTTCCACCGAGACTGAAACATCCAGGCCTGCTGAGGCAGGAGGTTCCGGAGCTGAAACCCGAGTGTCTTTTGCTGCCGTTGTTTCTGGGGG
>JZKD02S0344982.1:112696-126857 GCA_000966675.3 Picea glauca | reverse complement strand
GAAAGAGAAGGCTTGGGTTTAGGTCCTGTTGAGCGGGCTAAAGATTTGAAAGCTTCCACAGAGTCTTTTTCCATCTCGGCGAACGGGACTGGGGCCATTGGAGTAGACGGCGGCCTCCAACACAGAAGCAAAACGCATGCCAAACCCGCATGCAAGAGGGAACCGCAGCCCTGTGTTCTCCTAGTCGCTGCTCCACACGAAGGCGCGCCCCTGCAAACCAGAACGCGTGCAATACCGGCCTTGGGCCTGTAATCCTCGCCCCTGCAACCTAGATCGCGTGTAAGGCGAGGGTCTTCGCGTGTAAGCCGACCGTAGACCTGTATTCGCGTCCCTGCTAACAGAACCAGGCCGAGGGCGGCTAGGGTTTAGACCCTAGCCGCGGCCGCATTGCTCCGGCTCTCTCCATCGAATTTGAAATTTCTTTAAAACAATTTTAGAATAGGTTCATTTTAACTTGGGAGCAAAATAGAAATTAATCATATTTCAGTTAACATAGATTAGTCTATTTTATTTTGTAGATTTCATCTTGGTTCTATTTTGTATGGTTGGAATTTATTAGAATAGGTTCATTTTAACTTAGGAGCTGAAAAATTAAAAAAATATCAAAATACAAATTAATCATATCATATTTCAGTTAACATAGATTAGTTTATTTTATTTTATAGATTTCGACTTGGTTCTATTTTGTATTGTTGGGAAATGTCTAATATGTGCTAGGTATCATATGGAAAATCTTAAGGGTTGATTCTTGGGTAGTCATAAGAGAGTTACGATTGATATTTCTAATGTTTTCATTAGAGTTGGATGAGTTTGATGGTAAAATTATTTTTTTCTATATTAATGGTTTTTTTTAGTTTTACTATTGTTAATATTTTCTTGGTTTTTGTGGTTTTACTCTTGTTAATATTATGGAAAGAGTTATAACTATCATAATCAATATATTAATGGTCTTTGTAGTTTTACTCTTGTCAATATTATGGAAAGAGTTATAACTATCATAATCAATACGATGGAAAGAGTCATACATATTATAATTACATTATGACTTTTCCATAAAACATCTATATAAATTAATCAATATATTAATGGTCTTTGTAGTTTTACTCTTGTCAATATTATGGAAAGAGTTATAATTATCATAATCCATATTATGGAAAGACTCATACATATTATAATTACATTATGACTTTTCCATAAAACATCTATATAAATTGTTTGGAATAGATGTAGTAAAAAAAAAACAAAAAACAAAAAACTTTCTTAGTGAAATATTTGCATTGTTATTGTGATTGTATTTTTTTTGTTTTTCACTCTAACAAAGTCGTTTTATCATTTAAAAAGTGAAGGAAAATGTTATATGTATTTACTACAAATTATATTGGTGGGTTAATTGTATAAAAATGATAAAGCATAGTTTAAGATTGCAATCATACACAGTGTTTCACTAGTTTGCATTTTTTTCATTTTTTTAATCATTGAAAAGAAGACACTCCTTCTCAGGGTGACAGGAGCGGGAGGGGTCATCATTTGCCCATGAGGAATTCAAGTGCTTTCTTTTCATTGGAATCTGGGCATCACAATCAATAATCAAGTCGAAGCCTATGCCCTGTACCAAGGCCTCCACCTCGCCAAAACCCTGAATATTCACTCTCTCTCGGTGATTGGGGATTCTAAGATAATCATAGGTCATGTACGTAAAGGATCCCACCCCCAAATCTCCACTTAAAGGCCATTCTCCAACGAATTTTGGCAACTACCAAACTTTTCCACAATATCTCCCTCTTCCATGTCCTCCGAAGAAATAATCAATTAGTTGACGCCCAAGCAAATCTGGTAATCGACCTGGAGCAAGGCTCGTTAGTGGTTAACAACCTTACTCTTTACAAGCCCATTCCATGACCACATCACTTGACTCCTGGCAGTCAGCACTTCTGCCCAATCAACGTGTCGTGTCGAATTGGGCCTTGATCTGGGTTGCATTTTCGTCCTATCGTAAAGCCTTCCCTCTGCCACCGACACTTATCCACCCTCCCCTCACCTTAGCGTGTGTCATATCAGCTGCCAAAAACTGCCCCACCTCACCTCTCGACACTTAGGCACCCTCCCCCTCACCTCAGCTCATGTCATGTTGCATCTTATAATCATCTCCCTTGACTTGGGAGGTCATTTCGATGTCCCTCTGGCAGCTACTGCGCGTGGAAACGAAGACTGGAGTGGGAAGAGCTTGTTCAACATGACGTCCAAGGCATATTGTGCATTGATTTCAGGTAATGCGAAGGGTACCAACATCAACAACGAGCATGGCTGCAACTTGTGGCTAAATTTGGGAAATTGGTTAAGTTATATGAATCAAACAAGGGTGATGGCGCATATCATAGAAGGAGTGGTTCATTCTCGTTGGTATTCTCAATTCTAAGCAGAGAAAAGTAGCATTTACTCCTTAACTGAGCACAGACACATATACCTGCGCAATTCAACCAGATAGCGCAAAGATTTTAGGCAAGATGAATGAGCAAAATCAGCGAACGGTTTCAGTGGAAGAGCACGACGAGCTAGTGAGCACGATGCAGAACCTTCAAATACAACTTAGGGCTCTTTCAACACAAGTTTTATCCATCACTAAGATTACCATCCAACACAGGGGAGAGCAATAAAGAAACAAGGATGAGTGTGAAGCATTAAGACAACAGGTAGAGGCACTCCAATTTGTGGTTGGACCTACGTCGCCCACAGCCTCCCCGAATACTTTCATCTTCGATGAAGCCTCCTCGTCGGGATCATGACCGCGACTAGACCTCAACCTGCGGCCTCCAATAGAGGAAGAATCCCCTGCACCGGATCAAAACAAAATCTAAGTGTATGTAGTGCTTTATTATGCTTTTACTGGGATCTTTTTGCATGGTTTTCACTGTAGCAGCTCAAATAGGCTTTAGCGTTTTAGTAAGCACTACCCCTGCTCTTCACTTCCATCTGGAAGCATACAGGGGAGCGAATTTTGAATTTTGCAACTCTTGTAACACAAACTCTGTACTCTTCCTATGTTTACTCATAGTTTTTTAATATAATTTTTGCCCTGCTTCTGTTAAAAAAAAAAGACATTCCTTCTCAAAACAGTTAGTTGTATATGTTTTCTTTGCACTGATCTACTTAAAGTATACATGGATTAGAGAGACTCGTAAATGAAGAAGCATTTTCTTTCCTCTTTCTCACATCATTCCAACTTCCCCATTGATCTTCTTTGGTGGGATTAGAAGTCTCCTCTCAAGGATATGAGAGAGGAAGTTCTTGATCATTACAATTTCCTTTTTTTTTCATCCCTCCACTTCTTAAAAAGGAAGTAGCAGATTAGATTTATGGTTTTTTTTAGCAATGTCTTTTGTAGAGTCCTTCACTTCTATTAAGTGGTGATGCTTTTCAACGCCTTTACACCAAGTGGACTCTGATTCTTCGTTTTTTTTTAGATTTCCAAAAGATTCTTCACCCAAGTTTTTGCCTTGGATAGGAGGATGCCAAATAACCATATTCAAAACATGTTTGATGCCTGAAATCCACATGTTCATAGTCTAATTTTAGCTTTCAAGATTTTCCTTGGACTTCGATCTTGATATTTTCTAGTAGTCCATTTGCAAATTTTATCTCGACATGCAACTTGGAATAGGTTGTGACAGTTCTATTGATGGTTTCTTGGGCATAGAAATGAAACTTTTTAGAGGAATTTTTTACAGTAGCTAAATATTCATCACCCTAAAAATACAAAGGCAAATTAGAGATCTTTACCCACATCGGAGTTGAAGATAATGAAGTCATCCATGGAGGGTCAAAGAAAGGGGGCCAAAGCTTCATGTACAAACATGCTCAACCCATGAACCAAGGCCTGAAGCCAAGAATGTAATCCTTGTCCTCAACAAAGTCGAACTCCACTATTAAAATCCATGATTATAAGGGAAAATGGAGGCTTCCTCAATCAAAAGCAACTTTTAAGAATGAGAAATCCACTTTTGGAGGTTTGAAGTGCCAAAATATGTTGAAATGACATAACCTATGATTCTTGTAGTACATAGGCAAGTCTAGAGCTTCTTGACCTACAAAACTATTTGGAGAGATGTCATTTTTCTCAACCACAAAATGACATACGGGATGAGGGGGTTAACCAAAGAAAGAGCCTATTTATATGACACAAGCCTTGAATTGGATAGAGCAAGATCATTAGCAATTAAAACCCTCTTCACTACGGATTTGAGCTTCCCTCCAATGAGGCTCATACATCACCCATGTTGTATTCAAAATGGACAAGGCAAAGACATTAGGAGGGAACATCATGAGAGAAGAACTTCAAGCTAAGAAAACATGACCCCTGATAGAAACCAAAGTAAAAGATGAGAAAACACAAGAGGTATGTAAGAAGAGACGAAACCACAACTAGAAAAAAAAACATGAGAAGAGGAGGAAGAAGGACCTAGACACATAAGGGAGTTGAGGTTGGATCTAAGATGAAAAGTACATGGAGGGAGGTCTTGAGGCCTAGCAACAAACCTTAGTTGCACTCAACAGAAGAACCAAGAACTACATGGATAATCATTAAAAGTGTAAATTATATTGTGATCATATTAGTTATACATAGTGTAGTCTCAAATCTATGCTCTTCTATTATTATAAAATTTGGTTCTAGTGTTAATGAAAACAATTTTGCCATTCACGAGAGATCCTAAAATTGTACCCATTCCACTTATGTTGACGAAGTAAGTTAGTAGGAGATTAGTTGTGAGATGAAGTTTAATTCCTATCCATCTATTTCGAATACTCAAAAGCTACTTTAACCTTTCATTGAGACATTTTTTCCTTTCTAATTCATTAAATGTTTAGTAACTAGCATATAACTATCTCAATCTCGAATTTATTAAATATTAAGAGGGATTAAAAAAAATTTAAATGCAAATTTTTTCAATAAAAAATTTGACACGCACATAATATGATAGTTCAATAAAATATTTTTATTAATTAATTTATTTTATTTTCTAATATTAGATGTTTGATATTGGTTTTCTATTATTTTATTTTATTTATTGGTGTCATCCATAAACATACAAATATATGATTACAAAAATTTCTTCCACCTCAACTTGTAAGATCACCACACTTCTCTCAATCTCAATTGTAAGATCACCACACTTCTCTTTATGTCAATATTAACCCTCAAACAAAATTAAAACTTCAAAAAACAAAACCCCCCCCCCCCCCAAAAAAAATAAAAATAAAAATAAATAAATAATTACATATGTAAAATTAACTTCAAGAAGAAATGTTTAAGCAAATGTTTTTTATTACCAATTGAGCTAACCTGGATTAGAGTTAGTTATACCAAGTTGTTTTTATTTTTTAGCCTCAAGTTATATATATATATATTCTTCTTTCTTCATAGGAGAAACATGGAAACAATTATTGTTGGCTCAAATGAGTAGGAAGGTCCCACCCATGATACATTGCCAAAAACTTAAGGTTATGGGGGAAACATCAACATATAACATGCACAACCACGACTAAGCTTATAATATATGGATGGAACCCAAATCATACTTACAAACCATTTGATTCACAATTACACCACACATTGCAATATACTAGAGATGTGACCATTCATAACATCATATAAGCATACATCAATGTAGAAGAATGTAAAACCAAGAAGAATACATCGTCAGAATACACCATGAACACAATAAAAATTATTTGAAAATAGTCTCATGCCATTCATCTGTAGTACTAATAAATACATCCTTACAATAATATTACAGACTCCATCAATCTTTGGATAGATGACTCTCTATTACAAACTACCCAACCGCTAAACATCAAACTATTGATTAACCTTTTTCAAGTATGTGGCTTGTACATTTATACATGTTTCTCCATTTTGTAGGAGGATCCCATTGAAAGCTATAGACAATCATTCTAGAGCCAACGACATTGATTCCTTCTACTTGATCTCTCATTATTCAACATGAGTTATGAAATTCCTTTGTCGCTCTCTCTTCTCAAGACCAAAGATTGTGTCCCTTGGAATCCACCACATGTATCCATACCTTCTTCAATAATAGCTTTTGCTTCTAGTTGTACTCACAATTTGTAGTGAACCTTGGTGGATAAAAGATAAAATATCAACCTTTTAATTCAAAATAATAAAATTCATCCACACAATAGACAACATAATAACATAGAGAAGACCCTTAAGGTAGGGAAACACTATCAAATACTTCTTATGGAAGGAATCACCCAATCCGTGCTTGCTACAATAGAATACCTAACATGTCAATGCAACGACACTCGAGTACATATATACTTTCTCATGAGTATTCCTTAGGTTCTATGCCAACTACCTCTCATTATTATATTATTCCATCTAACTACCTAGTGTGCCTATTTATTACCCACCAACTATCAAGTGGGCCTATTCCATGATTATGACCACGTTACATTAATTTTCTCCCCCTAGCTACCTCCCTGGGTACCCCATATTATCCTCCTTGTGTACATTACATTCCATTCCCCTTAACAAGTTTTGTCCTTGAAACACGAGTGAACTCATACTAGTGTAGATCCATATTAACTCTAGATCTATCATGCTTTGAGAGGGATCAAATACCCCTAGAGGTGCAAACCTTTCCTCAAGTTTTTGCAATCCTAAAAATGTGTGCACCTCGAGGGATTTAATGCCTCTCAGCATGATATATCTAGATTTAAGATGGATCTACACTGATATATACAAAATAATAAAATATTAAGTAAATACAAAATATACAATGTTGACCATAACCTAAAGTCATATATATATGGTCAACATTGTATATTTTGGTTATGGTCAACATTGTATATTTTGTATTTACTTTAGGTTTTGGTTATGGTCAACATTGTATATTTTGTATTTACTTTATATTTTATTATTTTTTAAGTACCATGTGTCAGTCAATGTGGAAGGAATTACAGATTTCCCTCATACCAGGCTCTAGAAAGCATCTCTCAACACAACTAATATACATACACATTTTCAATTTTAATACGCATTCTTCACACACACACACACACACACACACACACACACAGTCACATACCTAAGGTATATTAGATCTATTATCATAATGCAATAATAGTTATAGGACAATTATTATATAATGTAGTCATTAGTATGCAATAACGATAAGTCATGCCCTTTGCTAAGGACATGACTTATCACCCCCTACGCATATTTATATGCACACCCATTATATCTCAAGAACATGTCAATTAATAATGAATACTAATTGTGTATCCCTTAAGGAGTATATGGATTCTTTCTTGTTATAATGGATGCTCAAGTGAAGTGACTAAGAGGTTCACTCCAAGTGGCATCAAAGCAGTTGTTTTGCTAGCCTATAGTCAAATTTATTTTTCCAGTTGTTTTTAAAAAGAAAAAAAGAAGAAGAGGAGAGTAAGAGAGAGAAAAAATATTTCGCAATAACTCTAGGCTTGTGGCCCACCCTTTATTCCCATAATAAGAAACGATCTAGAATCAAAAGATTATGTACTTAGTATAAATAAATTGAATTGTCACATACATGATAAGATAAGGTAATTGAAAAGAAAAGTTTCCAAGTGCTTTTAAAGTACACATAAAGAAGTATTAAGTCAAACAAAGATTCCATAGTTGGCATAAGTAAAGTGAATTGTCACATACATGGGAAGAAAATGCAATTTAAAAGGAAAGTTTCCAAGTGCTTTAAAGTACACGTGAAGAAGTATCAAGTCAATCTAAATATTACATAGTGGATGAATTTTTGCATGAAGGAATAAAAAAGAAATATAAATTTATCTTTACATAGAGGATAAGTTTTATAAATTGTCACGTAAAAGTGAATAATGTGAAAATATTAGTAAAATGTGGAAGTATTAAAAAGATATAAAAAGTGGAAATATTAAAGTTTATAAAAAAAATATTGTGGGAAATGATAAGTCAATAGCCTCAACACGGGGTCACTACGAGGGACTACCTCTAAATACTCTTCAATGTGTAGCTTTTTGTATATTCCCCCCCATCTTGGGAAAGGGGTCTGAGCACCGGTAATGGCCTTAGTGTCCTTAAATATAGGTTTTAGTTATTCATCCTCAGGTGTGGGTATTTGAATGACATGGACATATTTCTTAGATGAGTTATCGATTTCAACGAGTGTTTGCTGGGAGGTTTCCGTTGGCTCCTTAGGTTGCTTCTCCTTAGGGTATTTTCTAGGTGTTCTAGTGGAAGTCATCCTTAAAGGCATTAAAAGGTTAAATACTACTCACTCATAACACATTCCTTATCACAACATTATATAAAAATTTACAATGCATTGTCAATCTGAGATGAATTTGGCATACAAGATTTGAGAAAGAACATGAGGAGAAATGTGAATCATACATTTGTTTTCACAACAATACCAACAATGTCTTTCCCTTGCTAATTTGTTATAGAAAAGGCACATTCAATCAAACTAAAAAAATATTGGGTGTATGAATATACCTAGAATGCTTGAACTGTGAATGTTGTGACAGGAAAATAATGTGTAGTTGAACTCATTCAGAGAGATTAATCCACGGTGCATATGACATGGATAAATTGTGACACAGAACACACAATGGTGCAGGGAGATACCACACCAAACTGTCCACTTATCTTACCTCTCATTTATCAACTCACACTCATAATCTAAGCTCACAATGTCGTAATCCCAATGCAAAGAGCTCAATCCTCACTTACAACATTCAAATTCTAACTTCAATGAGAAAAACAATGGCAACATTTGAATATTTATAATGTATTTGAAACAATCTAGTGCTATGATTTCCAAATCCAGATATAACTCGAATGGATTCTACAAACCTTTGAAATTTAATGTCAATTGGATAATCTAATTACCAAATCAGGGAATTGATGGCTATCAATGGCTAATTAGAATCGTTATTAGTAGTTTTCCTGCACTTTTGTGTTTCAGTAAAGCTTGGAAACGTAGTAATAGAAAGTTCATTTGTGTCGGTGATCATATAGATCCTTGAAATTCATGAGAAGCGGGGTCATCGATCAGGCTTTAAATGGTGAAGAATGAAAGTAAAAAAACACAGTGATGAGCGTTATTGGTGTAAATTTTCATTTTCCCATCGTTGTCCTTTTCCAATTTGTATTTCGGAAACAATGCAAAGTAACTATCAATAAGTTCTCATCGATAAAAAAAATTGACTTTGGAGCAGTTCTTTGCATTGGTGCCTTTCTTCTACTTTCATATCAATGCAGGATTTCACTTTCATATCAGTGTAGAAAGTGATTTTTTGCAGATGATGAAATGTGATTACAAATGGTTGATAACAATGAAACTTGGTTTAAAACAGGGCCAAAGGACTTAGAAATTTTTTGGTTTTTTCTTTGAGATAAAGGAATGAATTAAAAGACTCACTAGTAAGCAAACAATCTATCTAAACTAAAGTGCATAGTTTGTCTTTAGGATGAACAAGAAGCTTAAAAAGTGGTACCAAAAATTGCAATTTTTTTTTAGGGTGTGTTGTGGACTCAACAAGGTTCATATTCATTAAGGACATGTATTATTATTTATTTGAGCCATTTAACCCATATTTCCATGTTAAATAGACATCAATGTGAAAGGCACAAAAATATAATGGAAAATGTGACTTTGTCCAATTTTTTTTTTTGGTGTTTGATGCACCTTCACATGGAATAATGAAGTTTTTATCAAAGTGCAAATTAAGTTAATTTGTTGTTGCATCAATGTTTATATGTTTTACATGGATCAATGACAACACTAACCTTAAGCTTGTAATATAAACTCCGCCTTTGATAACATGTTTGGCTAATAGATACTAGCATTGAATTGCATGGATATTTCGTGAGTGCCATCAATCAAATGAAATGAGACAATAAACATATCACACTAGTTGTCAATTAGGTCTAGCCTATGTGGTTGTGAGGGGTATTATCCTTGCCACCCATGTTTAATTCCCACAAATGACATGTTGAGCTCTTAACAACTATATTGTTGTAATGAATTTAAGCCATGTTGTTCATCTTGGTCTTGTGCCTTGAATAATTAAGGGTTTTCCTTGGGTACCATCCTCAAAATGAGGGAAAGTGTCCGAGGTTTTACTTGGGATACACCAACATTGATACACCACCCACACATGATGTCATGGATACACCAACATTGACACACCACCCACACATGATGTCATGGATACACCACTCACACATGATGTCATGGATGCATACTTGGAGAAAATGTTTGCACTATTGAGGATCTTTACCTTCTACCTCTATGTAAGAAACCAAATATGAATTCTCTCCAAAAGATGATGTTGTTGAGAGGGAAATGCTTAATACAATCATCAAACCCAAACTATGCAATATGGTTGAGTAGACAAAGGGAAATGTTTAATGAGATTCAAATTATACTACTAAGGATTCACAACAATTGTGGCACAATAAAATCAAATGTAACACAGTGGTGAGGGTGAGAGTAATATTGATGAATGATACTTGTATGGGGAACAATTAGAACTTGTGAGTATTTAATGATTTGTATCCTGTGAGAACTCTAGGATTAGTTATAGATAGTCTTTAAGTAATACCTTTTTAAAACTATTGAATGTCATATGTTATCTTTTATCATGTCCTAGGATGTGGGTTTTGTGAATATTTCTATAGTGATATAGTTAAAGTGTTTGCAAATAAGGTGATCTGGATTTATTTTCGACACGAAATGAGAGTGGAGATATAATAAAGAAATGCACAGAGATATCGCAGATATTCAATAATATAACGAGAATGTATCAGAGATGCAACCATAAACACAGATATACAGTAATACATGATTTCTATTAATGAAATAAATGTACAGAGACTATAAAAATACAAAGTGAAAGACTCGTTAGAATGGTGACAACTTATCTTTGAGAAGAGATGTGACGGCTACTCGCATTTGCAAGAAGATGATTACAATGAGGTTCTTAAGGCCTTTTTACAATAAACCAGAATGCCAAAAACCCTAGACATCCAAAAACCTAACCCTAGGAGATGAAGCACCAAAAGTCATGTGGGCCCCGTTTGAGTAAGTTGGTGCATCAACTTCCCGGGGTCGTAACTTTTGCATACTATCTTCGTTTTAGGAATATGATAGCTCATTGGAAAGGTATTATCGAGGAGATTAATTTTGGGGGCTCAATCATGCCTTCAGCTATGATTGAGAACCTCAATATCGAAAAAATTTCATTTGGGCCCTCAAAATGGCCCCAGAAGTTAAAAACTGCTAAAAATAGTAAATTGCCAAAATTTCTAGAAAATTGTTTTGAGCCAGTCGGAAAAGGTGGGTGTCCACTTATATCCACCTGGATCAATCCTCCCTCCTTAGGAAGCAATGGTCTCCATTGCGTTGAGTTCCCGGGGGAGAGGGAAAAGTGTTTTCTAAATATGCATCTTGGTGAGTTGTTTGCCTTGCTGGAGACGTCCCGTTGTTCAGTTTGTGGAAGTCTGTCACGAACCTGTTGAGACTGAGGTTGTTCAACAAGTTGGGATACATAAGAGGACAATGTGCAGATGGAATCTTTGCGCTTTGCTGCAACCTTGTCGACCTGCTTCTGTTTGATAGAAGGTGCTTGGGGTGAGGCTGTAGTGGTTGCAGTGTCCTTCTGTTCCCCTTTTGAACAGATTGTGAAGTTGAATTTTGCAGTATGAGATACTACCTTGCGGCACTTTGTAGGTGGAACAGTAGTCAGAACTACCTTTGGTATTCTGTAGAGATGACCCCCCAAAGTAACAATGACACTACGGGGTCGAGACTCATAAACAACATGGCATCTCCACATATATGGTTGGTCCAAGAGAACATCACAGACATCTAGTGGGGCAACATTACATAATACCTCATCCTTGAAGGGTTGGATGTCGTATGAAAATCGACACTATTAGCTGACACAGAGATATCATCCTTGGCGAAGCCACCCGATGTTGTATGGTTGTGGGTGTGTTGTTGTCGACAATTCCAACTGTTTGACGACCTCTGCTGAGATGAGGTTCTTCTGGCTTCCGCTATCAAAAATAAAATGAAGCGGGGTCACCTTCACCCACATCTATGAATGAAAAAGATGTTCCCCCTCTTCAGGATTTGTTGATTCTTCTAGTTGAATTGTTGCGGTCTCGACAATAGCAGTGGGGTATGCGTCAATGATCTGTCCTTTAACAACATTTTCAGAATCAGATTCAGAATCAGGGTTCGGCTCCTTGTCTTTGATCTCGGCCACCAATCACTGTTTTGAGCAACATTCATCATTGTTGTGCCAGAGGCTTTTGTGGAAAATGCACCATTTTCCAGTGTCCTTCTTTGTCTTCCCGTGACCCTTCTTTTCATGTGGCTTGGACTGGTTTTCACGAGACTGTTTGTTAGGGTCGTCTTTGTCATACTTTGGTTGTTGCAGATTTGCAGACCCGAAATCTCGTTTGTTCTGGTGCTTAAATTTCTACTCGAATTTAACAACATATCGATAAGTAACACCGAGTGATGAGATGTCCAAAAAATCCATTTTAGTTTGGATGTATCTGTGTAGAGCCCCATGTTATTTCAAAACCAAATGTCATTTGGAGTCTTTGATATCGAGCTTGGTGTGTAAGGTATGGAAGGTGTTGGTAAACTCTGAAACTGCTTGGCCCCTCTCTTGCCTCAGTGTGGTCCATCTCATGTACTGGTCCTCATAGTTGCCAATAGGGTAATATTGTTCCTTTACCGCATCCACAAAAAAATCCCAAGTGGGCTTGACCCCATACATTCCAGAATCCTCCGTGGAACTCTGCTCCTAGTAAGTTTCCCACCAATGTTTGACATGGGGGAGAGACTTAAGGAGAACAAAGAAATAACCTTCTAACATATTTAACCATTTATCTAGGGCATCTGCATCTATCCGACCTTCAAATATAGGAATATTAAAATTGACCTGTACCTTAAAAGGCGAGGTGCCTCCAAAGTGGCCACTTGATGAAGATGCGCCTCATGCTATCGGGAGGCGTTGAAGGATGTGAGAAAAATTCTCCATCATTTCATCCCTCTGTCGCGTGAGAGCTTGCTCAAGCAATAGACTTATAGGATCGTCTGCTCTATCGTTTTTCTTTTCTTCTGCCATTGAGGGTTTCTTGGGTGTGCGAGAGCGATTTTCCTCAACAGAGACAAGTTCGAGACCCAACTTGCTATACTCAGACCTTGTCAGGGACATGCACTGAAAAAACGATCAAGAACAACCTGCTCTAATACCACTGATCCAAATTTATTTTTGGCACGAAATGAGAGCGAAGATATAATAAAGAAATGCATAGAGATATCGCAAATATTCAATAATATAACAGGACTATATCAGAGATGCAACCATAAACATAGATATACAATAATACATGATTTCTATTAATGAAATAAATGTACAGAGACTATAAAAATACAGAGTGAAAGACTCGTTAGAATGGTGGCAGCTTATCTCTAAGAAGAGATGTGACGACTACTTGCATTCGCAAGAAGATGATTACAATGAGGTTTTGAAGGCCTTTTATAATAAACTGGAATGCCCAAAACCCTAGACATCCAAAAACCTAACCTTAGGAGATGAAGCGCCAAAAGTCATGTGGGCCTCGTTTGGGTAAGTTGGTGCATCAACTTCCCGAGGTCGTAACTTTTGCATACGATCTCCGTTTTAGGCATATGATAGCTCGTTGGAAAGGTAACGTGGAGGAGATTAATTTTGGAGGCTCAATAATGCCTTCAACTATCATTGAGAACCTCTATCTTGAAAAACCTTCATTTGGGCCCTCAAAATGGCCTCGAAAGTTAAAAACTGCTAAAAATAGTAAATTGCCAAAATTCCCAGAAAACTATTTTGAGCCAGTCGAAGAAGGTGGGTGGCCATTGATATCCACCTATATCAATCCTCCCTCCTTAGGAAGCAATGGTCTCCATTGCGTTGAGTTCCCGTGGGAGAGCGAAAAGCATTTTCTAAATCTGCATCTTGGTGAGCTACTTGCCTTGATGGAGCCGTCGCGTTGTTCAGTTTGTGGAAGTCTGTTACGAACCTGTTGAGGCTAAGGATGTTCAACAAGTTGGGATACATGAGAGGA
>JZKD02S0344982.1:87449-102215 GCA_000966675.3 Picea glauca | reverse complement strand
CAGGTTGATAACGGAGTTCGGCACAACTTTTGCCTATGTCTCCGGGCCTTTTCTCTATGGGGGAGGCTTCTTTATTTCTGTTCAAGAGCTCAAAATTACATTGATGCAATGTCAAATGGCTATAAGAATGATCTGGTCTTGTTCTCCCAGATCTCTAGAACCCTGCAAAGAAAACGGCACGCAAAATGGATGTCCCAAGCTCCCAGAAACGATCCGACAACGTCTCCACCTCAAAGGCTTCTCTGCATCAAACTGACTTTGGCTTGGCTTTTCTTCAACATAACTCTGCTCTGACTGACTGTCCATGGCCTCAAACAGGCCTGGTTTATATAGCCTTGGAGTTGGTTTCTCATCTCCAACTTCCTCCAAGAATTTGGCCTCCAAAAATGCCCAATATCCCCCAAAAATGGAAGAAATCTGCTAAAAATAGGCATAATAATCATTTAAAAACCAAATTTTGTTAAAAAAAACCACTTCAATAAAGTTTATTGGGCCGCAGCCCTCGAACCCTGGGCGCGCGCTCCTTTGGTGTGGTCATATTGGTGCCATATGGCCACGCGCCATGGCGCTGGCCCCTATCCTCCGCTCCAGTCTCGGATCATATGGCTTTTACATAGGCCCGTGGCCCAACAACCAAACTTCCCGCGCATTTTAATGGTAAAGCCTCGGGTCGTGTGGCAAATGAATAGGACCGCGGGGTTATTTGTTATAATCGCCCCATGCTATATGTGTTTAACTGCCCAGTCATGTAGTATGGTTCCGCGTCGAGGGCTGGGGCTAGGCCCCGGCCCTTTTTGCCCTCACTTGAACCTTTGCCCTAATTCAAAACCAAAATAACTCGTTGCTATAACAAGGATCACTCGTCGCCCAAGTGGCTAGCCTGATTTCGCTAGTTCGTTGCCCGCCCGGAGGTCGCGGGTTCGACCCCCGACGACACCAAAACCACATTTTAAACCAAACACAATAGCCAATCATATGGTGCCATGTGGCAGCCCGTGACTGGGCCACGTGGCGCCTTAAAAACCAACCACAACCTGACACATGTTAGCATCTGATTCGCCCACGTATGTGCCACATCAACCTGTACGTACTGCCCTATCACCTACCGCATCAGCCTGCCACATCATCTGTTGACGTCACCCTGCCACGTGTCACCCTTTCAGTGGTGACATGTGTCACCTCAGTACTGGTCCAACTGTACCTCCGTACGATCGAATCCGCCTGCCACGTGTCGCATCTTGGTGCTGCCACGTGTCATCCTTCGATACTGCCATGTGTCATCCTCCGATACTGCCATGTGTCACATTCTGGTACTGCCACGTCAGCTGTACGGACATGACACATGCACTGTACAAACTGTACAGTCATCCCCTTTTTTTGCCTGTTTGACTTTTCGGACAGAACGCGATATCTTCTCCATACGGACTCCGTTTGACAAAGTAAATATACCACCAGAATCAGGAAGACGAGCCAGACGCAATGGCACATGTTTCGTCACATTCCGAGCACTTTCATTTTTTATCATTTTTCAAGCCCTATCAGGCTTTTGGATCCGATTTCGGATCAATCGGCGTTTTGGCGCATCGGAGAATCGGAGTTCTCGTGGTCGAGGGAGCCAGGACATCGAAAGTTCCAAAATCCTGACATAATCGGGGTCATCCATTGGAGAAGGACGCGTGGCAGCCATTAGCATCATCGGCAAAAGTCCCAATAGGAGATCGTTCATCGGCTAACCGGGAATCGGGATATCGAAGATCCCAGAAGCAAAGATTTTGTGCATTTCAGATTCGCGAAACGCGATTTACCGATAAGGTGTGTGGGCCACAGCAGGAGGTTAATGGAGGCTAGGTATCACAGTATCGGAAATCGGGGAAAGGCAAGTCCCAAATCAATTGGCATCAGGGTTCATGATCCTGCGATGTCCGATAGAGCGACGAGGGAACAGTGACGTGGAGGCGTCATTTCGCACGTGCATCGGGGATCGGAGTATCGGGATTCTTGGCGACGTGAAAACCACTACAGGAGAAGTTGTGAAACCTCGAAACACGACGTCCAATTACTATGAGCACTTGAGTGGGGAACAACTGTCAGCGCAGCAGAGGAGGAGGATAGAGCTGTAGTGGAGGCTAGATGTCAGTGATCGGGAGGAAGTCGGGGATCGACATATCACAAATCCCGTAAGCGTATGCACTTTAGCATCATAAACCCTGAAATCCTGACAGGGTAAGTTTGTGGTCACGAGTGATGGCCACATTGGCCAGGAGCTGTAGCCAGAAGGGCTAACACGTGGAAAGGAAGCTCATCGACGATCGAGGGTTGGAGAGTATAAGAACTCTCGAAAACAGAGACAGTGAAACCCTGACGCCCACGAATAGTTTTCTTGTGGGGAAATTGGTCACGGTTCGGTGCAGAGGCCGTGAGGAAGTGAGAAAAGACCTGTGGATCTGGTATCTGCAACAGAGATTCCATCAAGGGAATCTAAAGAGCCACTTCGGCTCGAAGATAAGGGTTTTAGAATCGATCCTGTGAGTAGAAGGTCAGGTGAAGAGACCCTGCGGGGCTCAAGGACGGACCTAGCCTGCATCATTGGCTGACATAGAGATCTCGTCCTTGGCGAAGCCACTCGATGTTGTATGGCTGCGAGTGTGATGTTTTCGACAATCCCAACTGTTTGATGACCTCTGCTGAGATAAGGTTCTTCTGGCTTCTGCTATCAACAATAAAGTGAAGCGGGGTCCCCTTCACCCACATCTATGAATGAAAAAGACGTTCCCACTCTTCAGGATTTGTTGGTTCTTCTGGTTGAATTGTTGCGGTCGCGATAATAGCAGTGGAGTCTGCGTCAATAATCTGTCATTTACCAGTATTTTTAGAATCAGATTCTGAATCAGGGTTCGGCTCCTTGTCTTTGATCTCGGCCACCAATGATTGTTTTGAGCGACATTCATCGGTGTTGTGCCAAGGACTTTTGTGGAAATCACACAATTTTTCGATGTCCTTCTTTGTCTTCCCGTGACCCTTCTTTTCATGTGGTTTGGACTGGTTTTCGGGAGACTGTTTGTTAGGGATGTCTTTGTCATACTTTGATTGTTGCAGATTTCCAGACCTGAAATCTCGTTTGTTTTGGTGCTTAAAGTTCTACTCGAATTTAACAACATATCAATAAGCAAGACTGAGTGATGATATGTCCAGAAAATCCATTTCAGTTTGGATGTATCTATGTAGAGCTCCATGGTATTTCAGAACCAAATGTCATTCAAAGTCTTTGATACCTAGCTTGGTGTGCAAGGTATGGAAGGTGTTGGTGAACTCAGAAACTTCTTGGCCCCTCTCTTGCCTCAGTGTGGTCCATCTCATGTACTGGTCCTCATAGTTGCCAACAGGGTAATATTGTTCTTTTACCGCATTCACAAAAAAATCCCAAGTGGGATGGGCCCCATATATTCCAGACTCCTCTGTGGAACTCTGCTCCCAGTAATTTTCCCACCAGTGTTTGACATGGGTGATATACTTAAGGAGCGTGAATATGATCTTTTCTCTGTCGAAAAAATTGTGAACAAAGAAATAACCTTCTAATAGATTTAACCATTTATCGAGGGCATCCGCATCTATCTGACCTTCAAATATAGGAATATTAAAATTGACCTATACCTTAAAAGGCGAGGTGCCTCGAAAGTGTCCTCTTGATGAAGATGTGCCTGATTCTATCGAGAGGCGTTGAAGGATGTGGGAAAAATTCTCCATCATTTCGTCCCTCTGTCGTGTGAGAGCTTACTCAAGCAACAGACTTATAGAATCGTCTGCTCTGTCATTTTTCTTTTCTTCTGCCATTGAGGGTTTCTTGGGTGTGCGAGAGTGATTGTCCTTAAGATAGACAAGCTCGAGACCCAAATTTCTATACTCGGACCTCGTCGGGGACATGCACTGAAAAAATGATCAAGAACAATCTTCTCTAATACCACTAATCTAGATTTATTTTCGACACGAAATGAGAGCGGGGATATAATAAAGAAATGCACAAAGATATCACAGATATTCAATAATATAACAGGAATGTATCAGAGATGCAACCATAAACATAGATATACAATAATATAGGATTTCTATTAAATAAATAAATGTACAGAGACTGTAAAAATACAGAGTGAAAGACTCGTTAGAATGGTGACAACTTATCTCTGAGAAGAGAGGTGACAACTACTCGCATTCGCAAGAAGATGATTACAATGAGGCTCTGAAGCCATTTAAAAAAAAAATCAGAATTCCAAAAACCCTAGACATCCAAAAACCTAACCCTAGGAGATGAAGCGCCAAAAGTCACGTGGGCCCCGTTTGAGTAAGTTGGTGCATGAACTTCCTGGGGTTGTAACTTTTGCATACGATCTCCATTTTAGGTGTATGATAGCTCGTTGGAAAGGTATCGTCGAGGAGATTCATTTTGGGGGCTCAATCATGCCTTTGAATATCATTGAGAACCTCAATCTTGAAAAACCTTAATTTGGGCCCTCAAAATGGCCCCGAAAGTTAAAAACTGCTAAAAATAGTAAATTGTCAAAATTTCCAGAAAATTGTTTTGAGCCAGTCAGGAAAGGTGGGTGGCCACTGATATCAAACTGGATCAATCCTCCCTCCTTAGGAAGAAATGGTCTCCATTGTGTTGAGTTCCCAGGGGAGAGAGAAAAGCATTTTCTAAATCTGCATCTTAGTGAGCTACTTGCCTTGCTGGAGACGTCACGTTGTTCAGTTTGTGGAAGTTTGTCATGAACCCGTTGAGGCTGAGGCTATTCAAAAAGTTTGGATACATGAGAGGACAATGTGAAAAATGAATCTTTTCACTTTGATGCATCCTTGTCGACCTGCTCTAGTTTGATAGAAGGTGCTTGGGGCGAGGCTGTAGTGGTTGCAGTGTCCTTCTATTCCCCTTTTGAACAGATTGTGAAGAAGCTGAATTTTGCAGTATGAGATACTACCTTGTGACATGTTTTAGGTGGAACAGTAGTCGGAACTACCTCTGGTATTCTATAGAGATGACCCCCCAAAGTAATAATGACACTACGGGGTCGATACTCATAAACAACATGGCATCTCCACATATATGGTTGGCCCAAGAGAACATCATAGACATCCAGTGGGGAAACATCACATAATACCTCATCCTTGAAGGGTTGGATGCCGTATGAAAATCGACACTGTTGGCTGACACAGAGATCTCATCCTTGGCAAAGCCACCCAATGTTGTATGGTTGCGAGTGTGTTGTTGTCGACAATCCCAACTGTTTGACGACCTCTATGAGATGAGATTCTGCTGGCTTCCGCTATCAACAATAAAGTGAAGTGGGGTCACCTTCACCCACATCTATGAATGAAAAAGACATTCTCCCTCCTCAGGATATTTTGTTTCTTCTGGTTGAATTGCTATGGTTGCAACAATAGCAGTGGGGTTTGCGTCAATGATCTGTCCTTTACCCGGAAGTTAAAAACAACTAAAAATAGTAAATTGCCAAAATTCCCAGAAAATTGTTTTGAGCTAGTCGAAAAAGGTGGGTGACCACTTATATCCACCTGGATCAATCCTCCCTCCTTAGGAAGCAATGGTCTCCATTTCATTGAGTTCCCGAGGGAGAGGGAAAATATTTTTCTAAATCTGCATCTTGGTGAGTTGCTTGCCTTGCTAGAGATGTCGCATTGTTCAGTTTGTGGAAGTCTGTCACGAACTTGTTGAGGTTGAGAATGTTCAACAAATTGAGATACATGAGAGGACGATGTGCAAAAGGAATCTTTGCGCTTTGCTGCAACCTTGTCAACTTGCTTCTGTTTGATAGAAGATGCTTGGGGAAAGGCTGTAGTGGTTGCAGTGTCCTTCCGTTCCCCTTTTGAATAGATTGTGAAGAAGCTGGATTTTGTAGTATGAGATACTACCTTGCGACACTTTTTAAGTGGAACAGTAGTCGGAACTACCTCTGGTATTCTTTAGAGATGACCCCCCAAAGTAACAATGACACTACGGGGTCGAGACTCATAAACAACATGGAATATCTACATAGATGGTTGGCCCAAGAGAACATCACAGACATCCAGTGGGACAACATCACATAATACCTCATCCTTGAAGGGTAGGATGCCGTATGAAAATCGACATTGTTGGCTGACACAGAGATCTCGTCCTCGACGAAGCCACCCGATGTTGTATGGCTGCGGGTGTGTTATTGTCGATAATCCCTACTATTTGACTACCTCTGCTGAGATGAGGTTCTTCTGGCTTCCGCTATCAACAATAAAGTGAAGCGGGGTCACCTTCACCCACATATATGAATGAAAAAGACGTTCCCCCTCTTCAAGATCTGTTGGTTCTTCTGGTTGAATTACTACGGTCGTGGAAATAGCAGTGGGGTCTGTGTCAATGATTTGTCCTTTACCAATATTTTCAAAATCTGATTATGAATCAATGTTCGACTCCCTATCTTTGATCTCAGCCACCAATGACTATTTTGAGTGACATTCATCAGTGTTTTGCCAGGGGATTTTGTGGAAATCGCACCATTTTATGGTGTCCTTCTTTGTCTTCCTGTGACCCTTCTTTTCATGTGGCTTAGAATGGTTTTTAGTAGACTATTTGTTAGGGTCGTCTTTGTCATACTTTGGTTGTTGCAGATTTGCAGACCCGAAATCCCGTTTGTTCTGGTGCTTAAATTTCTGCTCGAATTTAACATCATATCGATAAGCAGCACCGAGTGATGAGATGTACAAAAAATCCATTTAAGTTTGGATTTATTTGTGTAGAGCCCCAAGATATTTCATAACCAAATGTCGTTCGGAGGCTTTGATACCCAGCTTGGTGCGCAAGGTATGGAAGGTGTTGGTGAACTCCAAAACTGCTTGGCCCCACTCTTGCCTCAATGTGGCCCATCTCATGTACTGGTCCTCATAGTTGCCAATAAGGTAATATTGTTCCTTTACCACATCCAAAAAAAAATCCCAAGTGGGCTCGGCCCCATATATTCCAGACTCCTCCGTGGAACTCTGCTCCCAGTAAGTTTCCCACCAATGTTTGACATGGGGGAGAGCCTTAAGGAGTGCAGAGATGATCTTTTCTCTGTCGGAAAAATTGTGAACAGAGAAATAACCTTCTAACAAATTTAACCTTTATCTAGGGCATCTGCCTCTATCTAACCTTCAAATATAGGAATATCAAAATTGACATGTACCTTAAAAGGCRAGGTGCCTCCAAAGTGGCMGCTTGATGAAGATGTGATTGATGCTACCAGGAGGCGTTRAAGGATGTGGGAAAAATTCTCCATCATTTCGTCCCTTTGTCGCGTGAGAGCTTGCTCAAGCAACAGACTTATAGGATCGTTTGCTCCATCATTTTTCTTTTCTTTCACCATTAAGGGTTTCTTGGGTGTGTGAGAATGATTGTCCTCAAGAGAGACAAGATCGAGACCCAACTTGCTATACTCGGACCTCGTCGGGGACATGCACTGAAAAAACGATCAAGAACAACCTGCTCTGATACCACTGATCCAGATTTATTTTTGGCACGAAATGAGAGCGGAGATATAATAAAAAATGCACAGAGATATCGCAGATATTCAATAATATAACAGGGATGTATCAGAGATGCAACCATAAACACAGATATACAGTAATACATGACTTCTATTAATGAAATAAATGTACATAGACTGTAAAAATACAGAGTGAAAGACTCGCTAGAATGGTGGCAGCTTATCTTTGAGAAGAGATGTGACGGCCACTCGCATTCGCAAAAAGATGATTACAATGAGGCTCTGAAGCCCTTTTTACAAAAAACCAAAATGCCAAAAACCCTAGACATTCAAAAACCTAACCCTAGGAGATGAAGAGCCAAAAGTCATGTGGGCCATGTTTGGGTAAGTTGGTGCATCAACTTCCCGGGGTCGTAACTTTTGCATTCAATCTCCGTTTTAGGTGTATGATAGCTCATTGGAAAGGTATCATCGAGGAGATTCATTTTAGGGACTTAATCATGTCTTTGGTTATTATTGAGAACATCGATCTCGAAAAACCTTCATTTGGGCCCTCAAAATGACCCCGGAAGTTAAAAACTATTAAAAATAGTAAATTGCTAAAATTTTCAGAAAACTGTTTTGAGCCAGTGGGAAAAGGGTGGTGGCCACTGATATCCACCTAGATAAATCCTCCCTCATTAGGAAGCAATGGTCTCCATTTCTTTGAGTTGCCGGGGGAGAGGGAAAAGTGTTTTCTAAATCTGCGTCTTGGTGAGCTGCTTGCCTTGCTAGAGACGTCGTGTTGTTCAGTTTGTGGAAGTTTGTCACAAACTTGTTGAGGCTGAGGCTGTTCAACAAGTTGGGATACATGAGAGAACGATGTGCAGAAGGAATCTTTGTGCTTTGCTGCAACCTTGTCGACCTGCTTCTGTTTGATAGAAGGTGCTTGGGGCGAGGCAATAATGGTTGCAGTTTCCTTCTGTTCCCCTTTTGAACAGATTGTGAATAAGCTGAATTTTGCAGTTTGAGATACTACCTTGCGACACTTTTTAGGTGGAACAGTAGTTGGAAATACCTCTGGTATTCTGTAGAGATGACCGCCCAAAGTAACAATGACACTACGAGGTCGAGACTCATAAACAACATGGTGTCTCCACATATATGGTTGGCCCAAGAGAGCATCACAGACATCTAGTGGGGAAACATCACATAATACCTCATCCTTGAAGGGTTGGATTCCGTATGAAAATTGACACTATTGGCTGACACGAAGATCTCGTCCTTGGCGAAGCCACTCGATGTTGTATGGTTGCAAGTGTGTTGTCGTCAACAATCCCAACTGTTTGATGATCTTTGTTGAGATGAGGTTCTTCTGGCTTCCACTATCAACAATAAAGTGAAGCGGTGTCCTCTTCACCCACATCTGTGAATGAAAAAGACATTCCCCCTCTTCAGGATCTGTTGGTTCTTCTAGTTGAATTGTTGTAGTCGTGACAATAGCAGTGGGGTCTGCGTCAATGATCTGTCCTTTACCAGTATTTTCAGAATTAGATTTTGAATCAGGGTTCGACTCCTTGTCTTTGATCTCGACCACCAATGACTGTTTTGAGCTACATTCATCGATGATATGCCAGGGGATTTTGTGGAAATCACACCATTTTTCGGTGTCCTTCTTTGTCTTCCTGTGACCCTTCTTTTCATGTGGCTTGGACTGGTTTTCAGGAGACTGTTTGTTAGGGCCGTCTTTGTCATATTTTGGTTGTTGTAGATTTGCAAACCTGAAATCCCATTTGTTCTGGTGCTTAAATTTCTGCTCGAATTTAATAGCATATCGATAAACAAGCCCGAGTGATGAGATGTCCAGAAAATCCATTTCAGTTTGGATGTATCTGTGTAGAGCCCCACGGTATTTTAGAACCAAATGTCATTCAGAGTATTTGATACCCAACTTGGTGTGCAAGGTATGGAAGGTGTTGGTGAACTCAGAAACTGCTTGGCCCCTCTCTTGCCTCAGTGTGGTCCATCTCATGTATTGGTCCTCATAGTTGCCAACAGGGTAATATTGTTCTTTTACCGCATCCACAAAAAAATCCCAAGTGGGTTTGACCCCATATATTCCAGACTCCTCCGTGGAACTCTACTCCCAATAAGTTTCCCACCGATGTTTGACATGGGGGAGAGACTTAATGAGAGTGGAGATGATCTTTTCTCTGTTAGAAAAATTGTGAACAGAGAAATAACCTTCTAATAGATTTAACCATTTATCTAGGGCATCCGCATCTATATGACCTTCAAATATAGGAATATCAAAATTGACCTGTACCTTAAAAGGCGAGGTGCCTCTGAAGTGGCYTCTTGATGAATATGTTCCTGATGCTATCGAGAGGCRTTGAACGATGTGGGAAAAATTCTCCATCATTTGGTCCCTCTGTTGCRTGAGAGATTGCTCAAGCAACAGACTTATAGGATCGTCTGCTTCGTCGTTTTTTTTTTCTTCCACCATMGAGGGTTTCTTGGGTGTGCGAGAGTGATTGTCCAAAAACCCTAGACATCCAAAAACCTAACCCTATGAGATGAAGCACCAAAAGTCAYGTGGGCACTGTTTGGGTAAGTTGGTGCATCAACTTCTAGAGGTCGTAACTTTTGCATRCGATCTTTGTTTTAGGCATATGGTAGCTCATTAGAAAGGTATCGTCGAGGAGATTAATTTTGGGGGCTAGATCATGCCTTCAATTGTCATTTAGAACCTCGATCTCGAAAAACCTTCATTTGGGTCCTGAAAATGGCCCCGAAAGTTAAAAACTGTTAAAAATAGTAAATTGTCAAAATTTCCAGAAAATTGTTTTGAGCCAGTCAGAAAAGGTGGGTGGCCACTGATATCCACCTAGATCAATCCTCCCTCCTTAGGAAGCAATGGTATCCATTGCATTGAGTTACCGGGGGAGAGGGGAAAATGTTTTCTAAATCTGCATCTTGGTGAGCTGCTTACCTTGCTAGAGACGTCGCGTTGTTTAGTTTGTGGAAGTCTGTCACGAACTTGTTGAGGCTGAGGCTATTCAAAAAGTTGGGATACATGAGAGGACGATGTGCAGAAGGAATCTTTGTGCTTTGCTGCAACCTTATCGACCTTGGGCGAGACTGTAGTGGTTGCAATGTCCTTCTATTCCCCTTTTGAACAGATTGTGAAGAAACTAAATTTTGCAGTATGAGATACTAACTTGCGACACTTTTTAGGTGGAACAATAGTCAAAACTACCTCTGGTATTCTTTAGAGATGACCCCCCAAAGTAACAATGACACTACAGGGTCGAGACTCATAAATAACATGGCGTCTCCACATATATGGTTGGCCTAAGAGAACATCATAGACATCCAGTGGGGCAACATCACATAATACCTCATCCTTGAAGGGTTGGATGCCGTATGAAAATCAACACTGTTGGCTGACACATAGATCTCGTCCTTGGCAAAGCCATCTGATGTTGTATATTTGCGGGTGTGTTGTGGTCGACAATCCCAACTGTTTGATGACCTTTGCTAAGATGAGGTTCTTCTGTCTTCTGCTATCAACAATAAAATGAAGCGGGGTCTCCTTCACCCACATTTGTGAATGAAAAAGACGTTCCCCCTCTTTAGGATCTGTTGGTTCTTCTGGTTGAATTGTTGCGGTAGTGACAATAACAGTGGGGTCTACGTCAATGATCTGTCCTTTACAAGTATTTTTAGAATCAGATTCTGAATCACGGTTTGGCTCCTTGTCTTTGATCTCGGCCACAAATGACTGTTTTGAGCGACATTCATCGGTGTTGTGCTAGGGGCTTTTGTGGAAATCATACCATTTTCTGGTGTCCTTCTTTGTCTTCCCGTGACCCTTCTTTTCATGTGGCTTAGACTAGTTTTCGGGAGACTGTTTGTTAGGGTCGTCTTTGCCATACTTTGGTTGTTGTATATTTGTAGACCCGAAATCCCGTTTGTTCTGGTGCTTAAATTTCTGCTTGAATTTAAAATCATATCGATAAGCAGCACCGAGTGATGAGATGTCCAGAAAATCTATTTCAGTTTGGATGTATCTGCGTAGAGCCCCATGGTATTTCAGAACCAAATGTCGTTCGGAATCTTTGATACCCAGCTTGGTGCGCAAGGTATGGAAGGTGTTGGTGAAATCTGAAACTGCTTGGCCCCTCTCTTGCCTCAGTGTGGTCCATCTCATGTACCGGTCCTCATAGTTGCCAACAAGGTAATATTGTTCCTTTACCGCATCCACAAAAAAATCCCAAGTGGGCTCAACCCCATATATTCTATACTCCTCCATGGAACTCTGCTCCCAGTAATTTTCCCACCAATGTTTGACATGGGGGAGAGCCTTAAGGAGCGCGAAGATGATATTTTCTTTGTTGGAAAAATTGTGAACAAAGAAATAACCTTCTAACAAATTTAACCATTTATCTAGGGCATCTGCATCTATCTAAACTTCAAATATAGGAATATCAAAATTGACCTGTACCTTAAAAGGTGAGGTGCCTCCAAAGTGGTCGATTGATGAATATGCGCTTGATTCTATCCTGAGGCATTGAAGGATGTTGGAAAAATTCTCCATCATTTCGTCCCTCTGTCGAGTGAGAGCTTGCTCAAGCAACAGACTTATAGAATCACCTCCTCCGTCGTTTTTCTTTTCTTCCACCATTGAGGGTTTCTTGGGTGTATGAGAGTGATTGTCTTCAAGAGAGACAAGATCGAGACCCAAATTTTTATACTCGGACCTCGTCGGGGACATGCACTGAAAAAACGATCAAGAATAGCCTGCTCTGATACCACTGATCCAGATTTATTTTCGGCACGAAATGAGAGTGGAGATATAATAAAGAAATGCACAGAGATATCGCAGATATTCAATAATATAACAAGAATGTATCATAGATGCAACCATAAACACAAATATACAGTAATACATGATTTTTATTAATGAAATAAATGTACGGAGACTGTAAAAATATAGAGTGAAAGACTCGTTAGAATGGTGACAACTTATTTTTGAGAAGAGGTGTGACGACTACTCACATTCACAAGAAGATGATTACAATGAGGATCTGAAGGCATTTTTACAATAAACCAGAATGCCCAAAACCCTAGACATCCAAAAACCTAACCCTAGGAGATGAAGCACCAAAAGTCATGTGGGCCCCGTTTGGGTAAGTTGGTGCATCAACTTCTCGGGGTCGTAACTTTTGCATACAATCTCCGTTTTAGGCGTATGATAGATTGTTGGAAAGGTATCGTCGAGGATATTCATTTTGGGGGCTCAATCATGCCTTTGAATATCATTGAGAACCTCAATCTTGAAAAACCTTAATTTGGGCCCTCAAAATGGCCCCAGAAGTTAAAAACTGCTAAAAATAGTAAGTTGTCAAAATTTCCAGAAAACTGTTTTGAGCCAGTCGGGAAAGGTGGGTGGCCAATTATATCCACCTGGATCAATCATCCCTCCTTAGGAAGCAATGGTCTACATTGCATTGAGTTCCCAGGGGAGAGGGAACAACATTTTCTAAATCTGCATCTTGGTGAGCTGCTTGCCTTGCTGGAGATGTCACGTTGTTCAGTTTGTGGAAGTCTGTCACGAACCTGTTGAGGCTGAGGCTATTCAAAAAGTTGGGATACATGAGAGGACAATGTGCAAAAGGAATCTGTGTGCTTTGTTGCATCCTTGTCGACCTGCTTCTGTTTGATAGAAGGTGCTTGGGGCGAGGCTGTAGTGGTTGCAATGTCCTTCTGTTCCCCTTTTCAACAGATTGTGAAGAAGCTAAATTTTGCAGTATGAGATACTAGTTTGTGACACATTTTAGGTGGAACAGTAGTCGGAACTACCTCTGGTATTCTGTAGAGATGACCCCCCAAAGTAACAATGACACTACGGGGTTGAGACTCATAAACAACATGGCATCTCCACATATATGGTTGGCCCAAGAGAACATCACAGACATCCAGTGGGGAAACATCACATAATACCTCATCCTTGAAGGGTTGGATGTCATATGAAAATCGACACTATTGGCTGACACGGAGATCTCGTCCTTGGCAAAGCCACCCGATGTTGTATGGCTGTGGGTGTGTTGTGGTTGACAATCCCAACTGTTTGATGACCTCTGCTGAGATGAGGTTCTTCTTTCTTTCACAATCAACAATAAAATGAAGTGGGGTCCCCTTCACCCACATCTGTGAATGAAAAATATGTTCCCCCTCTTGGGGATTTGTTGGTTCTTCTGGTTGAATCGCTGCGGTCGCAACAATAGAAGTGGGGTCTGCGTCAATGATCTATCCTTTACTAGTATTTTTAGAATCAGATTTTGTATCAGGGTTCGGCTCCTTGTCTTTGATCTCGGCCACCAATGACTGTTTTGAGCGACATTCATCGGTGTTGTGCCAGGGTTTTTGTGGAAATCACACCATTTTTCAGTGTCCTTCTTTGTCTTCCTGTGACCCTTCTTTTCATGTGGCTTGGACTGGTTTTCGAGAGAGTGTTTGTTAGGGTCGTCTTTGTCATACTTTGGTTGTTGCAGATTTGCAAACCCGAAATCCCATTTGTTTTGATGCTTAAATTTCTCCTCGAATTTAGCAACATATCTGTAAGCAACACCGAGTGATGAGATGTCCAGAAAATCCATTTCAGTTTGGATGTATCTGTGTAGAGCCCCACGATATTTCAGAACTAAATGTCATTCAGAGTCTTTGATACCCAGCTTGGTGCGCAAGGTATGGAAGGTGTTGGTGAATTTCGAAATTGCTTGGCCCCTCTCTTGCCTCAGTGTGGTCCATCTCATGTACTGGTCCTCATAGTTGCCAACAAGGTAATATTGTTCCTTTACCGCATCCACAAAAAAATCCCAAGTAGGCTCGACCCCATATATTCTAGACTCCTCCATGGAACTCTATGTTCAAGGATAAATTCGTGAGTGCGGACACAGACCAATCTCCACAGATCCACCCGGATCTGGAACAAACCGAGACAGAATACTACTCTTTCCCTAGTTCTAAAGTGTTGAATGGACAAGAGAGGAAGGATGATATACTTACTTGTGAAAGCTCTCCTTATCTCTGTTGATCCTCGCTCTGCTACGATGCTCTTGCGTCGCCCAATCACAACAACACAAACCAATCACAACAAAAGCATTAATATGTTCAAAACTCTAGACTATACATGTGATCAAGGAATCATGTACTAAGATGACATCATCATTATGGGAAAGGGACATATTCATGTATTATATTAACTGAAAGAGAAAAA
>JZKD02S0344982.1:67203-87439 GCA_000966675.3 Picea glauca | reverse complement strand
TCTTCCTCAGCAGAAGTGTTCGGTAAAAGTTCTACGGCTAATTTCAAAGATGGAATTTCACATTCTATAGGTAGAATGGCTTCCATGCCATATACTAAACGAAAAGGTGCAAATCTAAGGGATACAAGGTATAAATGTAAAGGTCGTGCCTTGGTAAAATGTTGAACAAAGTGAGATTATTTATTACAAAGTATAGGCTACTCTTTGATATACGATAGTTGTAATGATGTATCTACTAGTATTGGAGATTAACAGAATGAGCCTCCCTTATCCAAATACTTTTATTTATGTGGATGGCTTATGGTGATGATGTATATTTATTTAAATTATAATCGTCTATAACAGTCATATCATTGCGCGGAGGGGGTCCCTTGTCTCATAAACAAGGGGGTCTCATACACCAATTTGGTGTATGGCTTGGTCATGACCTTAAAATTAAATTATTATTATTTATTAAAATGATACATACTTCTACTTTAGTGTAATATGTTGAATCTCCATGATGTTCTATTGTGATTTTTATTGGTTAATATGGTGAATGGTAGAGATAATTATGGTCATGTCTATGGATGGTAAATATAGTTATGTCTAAATCTATCAATTGTTAACAATTCCAATTCCATGTGACAATTAGTTTGGGTAATGCATGTTAGGTGACACCTTCCATATCAATGGGGATTGATATGTTGTTTCTAGGTGGCAACAACTTTGTTGGACACCTACATGAACCTTGGTGTTCTCATTTGAGACAACAAATGGTTCTATTGTTGAGACACAATCATGAATGTGTGGGGTTGAGATAATATGATGGAGTGGCTCTCAAAGAATGACTTGTAGGACTAGTTCAATTAGAATATCAATCTTTTTCCTTTGAAAACTGTTGTATTGATTGGATGTAACTTGAAGAAGTTCAACAATAATCTTGTGTTTGATGAAGTATATGCAATATTTTGAATTGTATTTATATAAGCCTGTTTGAATGGTTGTAGACACTTAAGGAGAACCTGAGGTACCATTGGAGAGAGAGGAAGGGCGTTACCTAGTCTACTCATTTGAGTGAACAATGATTTTAGCTTAAAACCTGGTAGCAATATAACATTGTGATAACCTTGTAGCAAGTGCTAAGGATTTTTGGGTTAAACAAATTGTCGAGTTTGTAGTAGAGTAGTGTTAGTGGTTCTTGTGAACTCAAGAGTAGTTTGTGAAGGAACTATGGGAGAAACTAGTGAAGGAAATTCCTTTCTGGTTTAAATTTTTCTAGTCAAGGAGGAAATGTGGCCCTTTGATCCATTAAACATGGAAATATAGAGCCTTACACTAAATGGTGGACTAGAATGGTGTTGGTGAAGATGAAAGATTGAAGAAAGAAATGTTGGGTATGTGTTATATTCTTTGCAAAATTGATCTCATGTACTGTACATTGATATGGGAGAAAAGGGGGTTTAGGGAGTTCTTTGCACCCCCTAGCAGGGAGGGTTGCACGGGCGGGATCCCTCGAGAATTTTTTTTGGTCCATTTTTGGCTGTTTTTTGCGGTTTTTCGGCACATGATTTTTGTTGATGGTTTTCTAATTCCAGTTAAGGAATTAGGGTTGTTGACTAATTCGAGTTAATGGATTAGGGGTTTAGATGCCACAAGATCCTATATGTATATTTAATTGTAAACAATGAATATGATGAATAGAATATTAGAGGTGTGACTCTAAACATTTTGTTGGTTTTCCCGGTTTGGGTTTCCAGGGTAAAAATATGTGTAATATGTGTTTGTGCCATTGTATCTTTTCTATTTTTTTTATTAAGAATATGTTTGCAGTAATTAATTATATAAGGTTAAAATCTGCATTTGGTATTAGAGCAATTATTGGCTTTAGGGGGACGCCTTTGTGGTTAGGGGTTTGGCTCAGGTTTGTGAGAAGCCTTGTTATAGTGATATATTTGTGGTATTGATCCTTTAGATGAAAAGAAATGGCGAGCAGTACGAAAATAGAGATCAAGAAATTTAATAGGAAAAGTTTTGAGTTGTGGAAGCTCAAGATGGAAGATATGTTGGTAGACAAAGATCGGTGGATCATGGTTGATACAGGTACTACACCTACATGAATGTTAGTAGAAGAATGGAAAAAATTGGATCAGAAGGTGAAGAGCACAATCTGATTGTGTCTCTCAGATTCAATATTATTGAATGTGTTAGGGGAAGCTACAACCAAGGCATTATGGGATAAGTTGGGGACTTTATATCAGTCTAAGTCCCCGATAAATAAATTGTTCATGCGGAAGAAGCTGTAAAACCTGGGGATGAAAGATGGAGACTCGGTGACAAAGCATCTGAACGCCTTCAATATTGTGGTAAGTCAACTATTATCCGTTGATATTAAGATTTATGATGAAGACAAGTGTATTAGTTTAATGTGCTCTTTACCATAGTTGTGGGATATTTTGGTTGCGGTCATAGGTAGTAATACAACTATTTTGAGTTTCGATGATGTGGTCTCATCCTTGTTGTCGGAGGAGATGAGGTGGAAGAACATGGAAGGATATAACGTAGATGCATTATTTGCAAGAGGACCCTCCCAGGAAAGAAATAGATCTAAGTCCTGAAGTGGGAGATCTAAATCTAAGGGTAAATCTAAATCTCTCGAAAATTTTGTGAAGGTATGTTGGAGATGTGGAAAAGAAGGGAACTACAAGAAGCAATGTAGATCCAAAAGTTTTGAGAGAGGGAAGGGATCTGAATATGCTCCTTCTACATAAGCAAAAACCTCCTCGAAAGAAGGAGAGAATGTGTACATGGATTCTTCAAGAACATATGTAGATCATGAGGCATGGTTGGTTAACTTAAGCACATCCTTTCATATGACTCCCCACAGGGAGTGGTTCAATGAATATGAAAGGTATGATGGAGGTGGTGTTTTCCTAGGTGATGACTCGACAACCAAAATCATAGGACGAGGAAAAGTCAAGTTGAAGATCATGGAAGGAAGGATTACAACACTCCCTGGTGTTCTGCACATCCTAGGGTTGGATAGAAATTTGATTTTTGTAAGCAAATTGGACGATGCAGGGGTAAAAATAGTATTTGAGAAAGAAACCTATAGGATGGTTCAAGGAGCAATGGTGTTGCTGAAGGGAGTTCAGATTGGAACTCTGTATAAGATGGAGGGAAGCACTATTACTGATGAGTGTAATAGTTCCATTGTTCCTAAGATTGAATCTAAAGAAGAAAAAACTCCTACACTCTTTGGAAAAAAGGTTACGTTGTGGCATCAAAGATTGGGGCATATCGAAGAGAAGGGATTTTGACTACTACATGGTAAAGGTATGGTTGAAGGTATGTCTAACTTCTCTTGAGATTTGGATTTTTGTGAACATTGTGTATATGGGAAGTAGAATTGGGTAAGATTCCCCTCTTGTGCAACAATGACAGAGGGAATTTTATAGTTGGTGCACAATGATGTGTTTGGACATGTGTCGATTCCATCACTGAGAAAATATGTGTACCATGTCTCATTTATAGATGAATTCTCAAGGAATACATGGATATATTTCCTTGGGAAGAAATATGAAGCTTTGAAGCCCTACCAAGGAAGCAAGAACAAGATAAAATAGAGTTTGAGTTGAAGAATGTTGAATCAAACTCTACAAAAGAATAGGAATTAGAATAAGATCCTCATACTCCAATATTGAAGAGATTGGTTTGGGAAAGAAGGAAGCAAAAAATGTACACTCCACTTGATTTTCATTCAAATTTTGCTTTGTTTATTACTGATGATGATCCTAGAACTGTTAGGGAGGCAGTGGATTCAGAGGATGTAAAACTTTGGAAAAAAGCCATGGTTGAAGAAATGGCATCCTTAGACAAGAATGAGGCTTGGGATCTAGTGGAGTTGTTGACTGGAAGAAATTCCATTGACAACAAATGGGTGTTTAAAAAGAAGTTGAATGTAGAAGGAAAAGTGGAGAAATACAAAGCTCAGTTAGCAACAAAAGGTTATTCCTAGGTAGAAAGAATTGAATTTGGTGAGATTTTTTCTCCTGTTTCCAATTTAACTTCTATTAGATTTATTTTATCTGTTATTGTTGCGTTTGATTTTGAAGTAGAATAGATGGATGTGAACAAAACATTCCTACATGGTGATCTGGAAGAAGAAATCTACATGAAGCATCCAAAAGGATTTGTTGTGAAGGGAAAGAAGTTGTTGGCATGCAAGTTGAAAAATTCCTTGTATGGGTTAAAGCAATAATCAATGATGTGGTATCAAAATTTTGATACTTATATGTTGGGACTTGGCCTCACAAGGAGCAAAGCGGATCACTATAAGTATTTCAAATTAATTGGTGATCATCTTATTTACTTGGTCTTGTATGTGGTTGATATGTTGTTGATAGGAAACAACAAGGATATTATCCAGGATGTAAAAACTCAATTGCCCTCTAAATTTGACATGAAGGATCTTGGTGCTGTGAATTTCATTTTGGGCATGGAAATTAAAACAGATTGGGAAAACAAGAAACTATGGTTAAATAAGAGGAGATATGTGGAGACAATATTGCAGAGGTTTAATATGTAGGAATGTAAACTGGTCAAGGTTCCTATTCCTATGGGTGTAACATTATCTGTGGATCAGTGTCCCAAGACACATGAAGAGAAAGAGGACATGTCCCGTGTTCCATATGCGAGTGCAGTTGATAGTTTGATGTATGCAATGGTCTGTAATACATTGTACATTGCACATGCAGTGGGAGTTTCGAGCAGGTATATGTCAAAACCAAGAAAGGAGCATTGGACAACAATAAAGAAGGTTTTTAGGTATTTGTGTGGCACTACTAGTTATGGATTGTGCTACCAAGGAAGACCAGGATTGAAAAAAGTGTTGGACATTCATGGCTCTATGGATGTAGATTGGGCTAGAGATATGGATCGTATAATATCTACAAGTGGGTATGTGTTTAACCTGTTTGGAGGAGCAATTAGTTTGATGAACAAAAGACAGTTTGTAGTGGCACTCTTAACTACAGAAGTTGAATACATGGTAGCCACTCATGCAAACAAGGAAACAATATGGTTCCAAATATTTTGTTCATGTATTGGGTTGGTACAACAAGTTGTAAGGATATATTGTGACAGTTAGAGTGCAATCTTCTTGGCAAATAACCCGACTTATTATTCAAATACAAAGCATATTGATGTTCAATATCACTTTGTGAGAGACATGGTTGAAGACAAAAAGGTGTTTCCAATGAAGGTGGACACTTTGGATAATGTTGCAGATTCATTAACAAAATTTGTGAGCACTAAGAGTTCTCTTGTTGTAGAGGATCCATGGGAATTTTTGCCCTATATTGTTTACTATGTAATCCTGTAACCCCCTGTATGCAAAGAAAACAACATGTTGGAGAATGTTGGGTATGTGTAATCTTCTTTTCAAAGTTGATATCATGTACTACACACTGATATGGGAGCAAAGGGGGTCCGGGGGCTTGTGGGGGTTCAGGGGCAAGAGCCCTTGGGAGAATTATTTTGGTTTGTTTTTGCATTCATTTTTGGTGGTTTTTCAACACATGGTTTTTGTCGATGGTTTTCTAATTCTGGTTAAGGAATTAGGGTTGTTGACTAATCTGGGTCAATGGATTAGGGATTTGGAAGTCACAGGATCCTATATGTATATTGTATTGTAAACAATGAATGTGATGAATAGAAGATTAGAGGTGTGACGCTAAATAGGTTGTTGGTTTTCCCGGTTTGGGTTTCTAGGGTAAAACTATTTGTGTAATTTGTGTGTGTGTGCCATTGTATCTTTTCTATTTTTCATTAAGAATTTGTTTGCAGTAACAAGGTTAAAATCTACAAGACTAAGGTACCATGGAAGACGTGCAATCCTAAGAATGAGTAGAGAGAGCCTAGAAGTGTTATATAGTAACTAAATGATGGTGTCTAAACCATATGAGAATGATATACGAACATTATCAAGGCACTATGGAAAGAGATGAATGAAGAATAAATTAATGAGTCATAATTGGAAGAACTAGAGAGATTAAGGAAGCAAGGAGATACATATGGATTGTGGTGGAAAGTAAGGGGGTTGATATAGGAAGATGACCTAGCTAAGTGAAAGAAGAGTGGAGGGATATCCAAAAGGTTCAATGGATAGACCAAAGGTTTATTTTGAATAGATTTAGGGGTGCAGACAAATGGGTTGGAGACATTGCAGTAGGAGGCTATGCCCAAAGAAAACTCTTATGGACCAACAGATGGGAGTTTAAATATGAAGGTGCAACTAGATGATGCATTCATAGTTTTGTTTTGATTATTTGGAAAAGAAGATATATAAGTAGTAGACATGGTATCTACACATGGTCGAGTAGCCAACCCACTTTAGACACCAGTCCTTTTTCATTCTAATCCAAATGAATCAACCTTTATTAATTTTGATAATTCTTCTTAGTTTCACATCATTTTAATAAGAAGAAATCATGAAGTTTTGTAAGTGATAGTGGGATTCAATGAAATTTTGGTGGAATTTTGATTATAGTAGAAGTACTACTTTATTTTTTAGCAGATTTTAGAACCAAGTGATCAATCAACCAAAGAAAAAATGTTTTGTTATTATTATATTCCAATCAACAATATGGATGGAATATAGGTTGATTTTGCATAATGCCTACCTAAGTTTTTAGTTAAGGGTGATGGCGATGCAAATAAACACTATTTCTTATGTGAAACCATTTGGAGATCCAAAAATACCACCATTACTAATACTAATTTAGTTAAATTTCAAATGACCTTGAGAGGCTAGGCCTTGTAGTGGTATATGAAGTACATAGAAAGTATCCCTCGGGGTACTATGGGAAATATGGATGAAGTGAGATGATCCTTCATCATAGAGTTCCAAAAATAAAATATTTAGAGGAAAGTTGCACTAAGTTGGAATATATCAAATCGATCATGGGAGAAACCACCAAGGAATATGATAAAAAAAATTGAGACCTAATGTGATCCAAGTGAAAATTGGTGACCACCCACCTCTTTCACCAAATCACCATGGTAATTGTTTCTTTTTCACCATTGGGAATATACGAGCCCATGATTTTGATAAACCATGGTATACACCCATGGTATTTAGTGGGATAATAATAATAATAATAATAATAATAAATATTAATAATAATAAGTGGGGAAAATCCATGTGCATGGTTTTTGCAACCCATGGAATTCACCCATGGTTTTATGTAACCCATAGTATTTGAAAAATAAAACAAATAAAAGTGAAATAATGAAAATACGTGACTCCTACGAGGCACCCATAAGTAATATATATATGGGCCTCTCATTTGTAAAGGAGGAAATCCATTCATGATGTAGTTCTAAAGATTTTTCCATTTAATAAAGAGTTGATTTCATGGCATATTATTCTCTTTACTTTATTTTGTCACACCTACTTGCCTATTTTCCATTTCTTTCCTTTCACAATTAGGATCAATGGTATCATAGAAGTCTACTACTTGTCATTTCTCAGTGCATGCCCCTAATGAGGTCAATGCATAGAGAGTTGGGTTTCAAGTTAGTTTCACTTGGGGATGATTGTTCTTGCCAACCCAAGCAACCTCCCATGGCAGAACAAAAGACATATGACATATTAAAAGATCCTTTCAAGATATTTCTCAAGGAATCCCTCACACAACAAAGGAAAAATATGATGGAAAAATTCACTCAGATCCTTTGATGATTTTTGATGCCAGCTGAGGAATCTTCATCAAGCAACCATTTCAACGGTGCAATTCCCTTCAAGGTACAATTCAATTTTTATATCCCTTTACATGAAGGCCAGATAGATGTAGATGCTCTAGAAAAATGGTTGAATCTTCTAGAAGGTTATTATTCTATCAAAAAATTTTCCAATGATGAAAATATCACCTTCGTGCTTCTTGAATCCATTCCCCATGTCAAATCTTGCTGGGAAGGTTACTGAGAGAGGTACATTGTGGATGAATCTATGCCACTCGGGAAATAACCCACCTATGTATCCTTTGTTGATGACCTCAAGGAGGAGTTCTACCCTATCAGAAACTATGATGACCAATACACAAGATGGACGAATCTGTGGCAAGAGAGAGACCATAGGGTGTCAGAGTACACTGATATCTTTCATACCTTGCACTCAAATCTAGGTAATAAAGACTCTAAGAGGAACCTGGTTTTGAATTACTACAATGGTCTACACAAGTACACTCAAACTAAGATGGATTTCTTGGACATCTCTTCATTGGGATCCAACCTATTAATATGTTGTTAAAATAGAGTATAAATTTAAGCAGTGGAGTAAGCAGCAGTTCGGGTCTATAAATATGCCACAACATAAGCATGGAAAAATCAACCCTAACTCACAAAAAAAAGGACAAATCAAGGGGAGTCAATCTCAATAAAATCATTCCAAGCCACCGACTAAAAAGGGTGATGAGAATTCGAAGAAGGACACCAAAAAGTTGTGTGGGTTCCAAACAATTCCCTAGCACAACGTCGATGAATGTCGCTTGAAACAATCAATGGTGGCTAACTTCAAAAACAAATAATTAGAACCTAACTTGGACTCTGATTCAAAGAAAAATAAAGGGAAGTGGATCATCAGTGTAGAACCCACTGCTATCATCTCAATCACAACAATCCAACCAGAAGAACCATAGGATCTCGAGGAGGGGGAGTGCCTCTTCCATTCACAAATGTGGGTGAAGGGGACCCCACTACATTTCATTGTTGATGGTGGAATTCAAAATAACTTGATCTCAACTAAGATCATCAAAAGAATGAAGTTGTCGACAATGCCACACCCCCAACCATACACCATCATATGGTTGATCCGTGGATGAGACCTTTGTGTCAACCAACAGTGTTGCCTATCCTATGACATCAAGCCCTTCAAAGATGAGGTACTATGTGATTTTTCTCCACTCGAATTTTGTGATGTTCTTTTAGGACAACCTTGTATGTGGAAACATCATGTTGTTTATGAATCTTGACCCCATAATGTCATTTTTACTCTGGGAGGTCAACTCTACAAGCTACCAGAGGTAGTTCCAACTACTTCTATTTCAATGATCTTGGAAAAACAGTGCCACAAAGTAATCTATCATACCACAAAGTTTTCCCTCTTTGCAATTCAGTTAGAATGTGAACAGAAGGTCACTCCAACCACTACAACCTTGTCCAAAGACCTTTCTATCCAACAGAAGCAGGTCGAAAATATTGTAGAGGATCACAAAGACATTTTTTCTTCACCTACAAGGGTGCCTCTGCATTTCCACATCAAGCATTCCACTAACTTGGTGCCTGGTGCTCCCTTATCTAATGGTCTAATCTATAGATTCTCCCTTCCAGAGAATGAGAAAATAAAGTGTCAGATCGAGGCAGATCATGCAACCAAATTGGTTGAAAGGATTCTTCACATCTACCAATAAGTCGATGGCATCTTTTAGAAATCCCATGCCAAGTGCAAGCATTGACATGACCAACATCGGGTTTGACACAAGTTTTAGGTTGGTGATAAGGTATTGTTACATTTGCAGAAAGAGAACCCTGCAGGATCCCATCGAAAGCTTTGACCACTTTGATATGGGACTTACACCATCACCAAGGTTGTAGGTGAGAATCCTATTGAATTAAGTATTCATCCATTCCTTGGCCTCCATCCAGTCTTCAATGTGGATCTCCTTCACCCATATTTTCCACCTCTACTGGACACCTTAGAGGTAGTCAAGCACTTGGCCCCTACATAAATCAACTTTGATTGCCTTGAGCATGATGCAATTGATCAAATCATGGATACATAGATGAAAGACACCCACCAATAGAAAATATATCTCTATCGGGTCATCAAAACATGGTAGCTTATTTGTGAAGGCAAGTGGCTCACCTAGAGTCAAATTCAACATAAGTTTACCCATTTGATGAAGGAACTAGACACAATGGGGACATTTCTTCCGAAGGGGGGAGGACCGATCTAAGTGAAAATCGGTGTCCACCCACCTCTTTCATCGAATCATCACGACAATTATTTCTTTTTTACCATTGGGAATATACGAGCCCATGGTTTTGATAAACCATGGTATTTGGTGGAAGAAAATAATAATAATAATAATTGGAGAAAATCTGCGTGCGAGGTTTTTGCAACCCATGGAGTTCACCCATGTTTTTTTGTAACCCATGGTATTTGAAAAATAAAAAAATAACAATGAAATAATGAAAACACATGACTCCTACAAGACAACTTGTAAGTACTATATATATAGGTCTCTCATTTGTAATGGAGGAAATCCATTCATGATGTAGTTCTAAGGATTTTTCTGTTTAATAAAGAGTTGATTTTGTGCCACATTATTCTCTTTACTTTATTTTGTTGCATTTACTTGCTCATTTTCCATTTCGTTCCTTTCACAATCCAAATCATGATGAGACTATACCACATTCACGATGCCTATAAAAAATAATGGTTTAAAAGAGGATTATCACATTTGAATCAGATTCCTTTGATGCAATGGAGCTAATGGTCCTCTCATAGAGAAAATTTGGAGTAGGCCATGAGATTTGAATGAATGGATGGGTACTTAAGGACATCTCACAATAATGCAACTTCCACTTCCACTTCTAATGAAGCTCTATATATAGCTCAATTCCAAACTTAGTTGTATGCCTTGATGGTGTAAATGTAAGAATGGACTAGAGATAAGGTGGGAGGTCAATAGGTATGGTGCATGTCATGTAAGATAGAGGGTCACCCAACCAATAACTATATTTCACTTGGGGGGTTGTTCCTAATCCTACCGAGGGTTTGTTTCTAGGTAGGCATTCAAATGAGTATCATGAAATTTCTAAGACTTGTGGTCATCTTATAAAACTATTCCCCATCCTTCAAAAGTATTCATTATCATCGATGTAATTATTCTGTGATATTTTACAATCCAATACTCGCAACATCAAGAATTACTCTAGTTGAACACTTTGAGAACACCTCCTTCAAAGTGGAGGAAAAAATTAATGACCATACCGATATAATTTATGGCCAAGAAGGAGGATATCAATATTGTCGACGTGGATTCCAAATGGTACTATTATGCTATTACAATATGACTAGATCCAAAAACTATCCCCACTTGAGAAGGTTTAGATGTGGCCACTATAAATCCACTAGCCTTGCCATAGAAGATGACTCTTCCTTATTGTAAAAGTGGGAGGGTTGAGTCAAACCAAGAAACACTAACATGATTATTTCTTACCAATGACTTGTTTAGGGAAATGGGGTACAAATATAAATTTGGTGTTGAGAGGAGGAGCTCCCACAAGTGGTGATCATGGATCTAACATGCCATTCAAGGTTAGGAAGGTATCTCCCACTACACCTAGCTTTGATGCAAAAAATAAAAAGAAACACTACAGGGAGACACTTGACATCCTATAAAAAGGTGCTACTACCAAAAGTGTGGGTACTAACACTTTTACTAAAATACCTATTATCAAACCCAGGGATAAGAAGGGGGGTTGCGGGCTAGAACCCACTTTGCTTGAAGAGGAGGGACTAAATGAGTATTTCCATGAATTCTTCAAAGCTTTTGTAAAGATATTAGATAGTGAAAACTTATCATATAGGTTTTGTACCACTTTTAGGAAGTTGATTGAAGGGGGAGAAGAGGATTTAATGATCAATGCCCCCTTGCCTAAAATACATTCCAACATAATGGGAAAGAAGAAAGTGTAAGGATTGGTAGACAGTTCAAATTGAATGATGATAATGCAAGATATGAATTAAGGGATTCCATGTTGGATATAGGATTTAATGTGAATGTTCTATAGAACAAATCATGGAAGATGATGGGAAACCCTAAGTTAAATTTCTCCCCTATCTAATTCTAACTTGTAACCAATATATAATATATCTTATTTGTAGATTGAAAAAATTCAAATTTGACTTTGTAGGGGTTAATATGGTAGCATATTTCAAAGACATTGAAATTAGGGATGAAAAATAACCCTATCCTACATTATTGGGAGATGAATGAGCACATGGATATGATCCCATCATCAATCTAAAGAGAGGAAATATGTCACCCAATGTTGATGGGATGTGAGTAGTGCATCCCATCTACCCACAATAGGGTGCCATGCACATTGAACCTATGGGACATGTAATGGATGGGTCCACCATAGATCACATTTATAGTTTGACTATATGAATGAGGCATGAATATGAAAATCCATTAGCATATGTTGTTGTAAGTCAACCCCTTATCTACTCTTTTGGTATTGATTTGGATGATGCACTACATATTGGGAAACCATGTATTATCTACTAGGCATTTTACTTTGCTCTATATTGTCAAATGGATTTGAACCAAAATGCAAGATCCACCTATGTACGATGGCAGAGGGAATATATAATAAATTCTAAATTAGACAAAATAAGAAATTGATCAAGAGAATCAAATTATAACATTGGGTGTTGCACTTTAAGACATTCTTTTTTATTCAAGATGATATGTTGACACACAATATTTATCATGTAGTTATTTACTATTCATGATATGATGATGTTATGATTATGACCAATGCTTTGGTTTCATGATGCGAGGTGGAGATAGATAGGAGAGACACTCCATCGACATGAGACATTAGTTCATTAAAGATCTTGTGGGAGCCCACACCTAGGAAGGAAAGATCTCTGCATAACTAGTATTTTATGGGTTTGGGACAAGCTGAATCACTAATGCTATACCAATGTTTCCATTACCTTCCATGATACTAAAATTTTGAGAAGATGCTTGGATTTATATTCATTGGTGGATTTGTGATGATGAAATTTTAATGCTTGGGTTTGATTTCTTGGTTGGGTTGTGGAGGGGGTTGGGGATAGATTTTCAAAATGCTTGGGGGTTAACATACCTACCATATTCTTAGTGGGTTTGAGTACCATCAAGATGAGGCCTAGGGCCATAGAACCCAGATGGGGTCAAGGGGGCCATGGTGAGTAGGACAATTTAGGGACTAGGGAGATGATCTTGAAGTTGAAAATGGTGTGATTTTGGAGGAGGGTGGTTAAGGAAGGAAGTAAATACGTGTGAACGACTTGATTTGATACATTATTATGTGTTCTTGTTGCATATTATGAATTCAAGAATATAATCAAGAGAATGTAGAAGTGCAAGGTTCACTATGCTTGTTAGTAGTGTATGTGCAAGGTTTACTCACGATGGCCACACAAGTAACTCCACCATCCACACAATAGTACTATCATCCACACATTAGTACTATCATTTTTTTTTATTTGAATATGATTTTCCTCCTCTATAGGTTCTTCAACAATAATAGGTGCATCTTAATGAAGTTCTTTTCCAGATTTAAGATGAATATCATTTATACCAAGAGAAGTAATCATGTAAGTGGGGAAATTATGTAGCTCAACATTGTAAGAGGGTTGTGCTACTTTATTATTGTGGTTAGAAATGAGTTGTGTAGGTAGTTGGATAGGTATTGAAGGTTGATTTGATGGTAATTGAAGTTGTTAAGGTTGTGAAATTTGTGGTTGTGGTAGCTGATTGGAGTAAGGTTGTTGGACTTGTGGGGGATACTAGTTTTGTGTAGGATATTGGGTGTATTGTTGCTGCATAGGATAAGGAGAAGCATACATGGTTCCATAAGCAATTCCTCACCACCCTTGTTGCCAAGGTTGTTTTTTCACTTGTTGTGGTGTCCATGCTTGCCAAGGCATATGAATGGTCCAATTTTGTTGAGGGTATTGTTGAGAAAAATAAGGATTGAATTGTTGAGAAAAATAAGGATTGAATTGTTGAGAGGGATATTGAGATATACCTAAAGTACTTGGGTTCCAAGGTCTTTTTAGTGCAACAAAACATAACTGCTTTATGGTTCCTTGAGTCCCTTGGAAAGTCAATTTAAGTTTTGATAGAGATGGGAAATTTTTTGTTGCATGATTATCTGCACATATACCACAAAGATCAATGCTATCTAATGGAAATTCTTTTAAAGGATGTATTTTTCTACATTTTGGAAAACAAATAGTTAATGTTGCATCCTCTAACACTTTCTTTTACTTAATTTTCAATGCGTCTAATTGAGAACCAAGAGTACTGAGAATGTCTGTTATAAAATTGTCCAATAAATTGCCAATCTCTTCTCTACTCACTCCACCGGTGGTTGATTTGTTGACTCTAGAGATAACATCCCTAGGTCCATTACCATATTTGGACTTCCCTCGAGAGATATGCTTGCATAAGTAAGAGATTTCCAGATAGGTTAGGTGAGAAATATCTCATTTTCCCATTAAATTTAATACATCAATCCATTCATCTGATCTAATTCCTCTAAGAAAAATGACTTTAATAATATCCAAATCTAAGTGATTTTTCCTTTCTCTCTTAATAGTATAATGAAATATCTCTAAATAGTCTTCAAGGCTCTCCTCTTCTTTCTGTTTCATTTTAAATATTTCTTCTCTCATTCCTTTATTTGTACAATAATCATGATATTTTTCAAGGAATGTTTTTCTCATCTCATCCCATGTTTTTATAGCATTTGTTCCCAATCCCATAAACCAACATAGTGTAGCATCCTTAAGTGTAGCTGGAAACAACTTCAATTTTTGAGCATCAGAAGAATAATCATAGATGCGACATAATACATCAAATTCAAAAAGAAAATTTTATGGGTCTTCAAATATCATACCATGAAAATTGGGTAGTGCTAAAGGTGGTATGTTCTACATTTGGACTGCAACAGTTGGATCCAAAATTAGAAATCCAAATTCATACTCAACATATGATGTGCCTGTCCCCTCTTGTTTTTCTTCTTATTCTGACTATTCTTCCTCTCTACCTCTAGGTCCTCTTTCTTCTTCTCTGTCGAGAAATATTTTAGACTTGTTGTCTTCTTCGAGATGTACATATTCCTTTGAGGAAATAAAGAATTCTAGTTCTTCAATAGGTTTTTTCGGAAGTACAAATTTTGGATGACCATTGAGTAATCATTCCTTCTAAGGTTTGGCTGGAAGTATGACAAGTTATTGTGAGGTTGATGGAACTTTTACTCATTTAGAACTGCCTTCTCCAACTTTTCCTTTTTCCTTTTGTTCATGTAGTCATTATTTTTCCTTACCATCCTCCTCTTGCAGTTCTACCTGCAAATGGGTTAGCTGATGGTGTGGCTTTTACAATTCCACGCAATGGAGTGGGTGAAGTGGTATTTGGTGTACTTATGCCGCTAGTAAATCTACCTCTATTATCTCTATGCATATTCATGCATTCTACTTATCATGATTTTAAATGGTTGAAGATAGACTTGCTACATGCCTACTTATAGCAAATGCATATGTTCTTACCTCTCGTCTTATCGTCTCTCTTCTGATGCATTCATTCCTATGTGCATTTAAAAAAAAGAAAAGAAAAACTAAATGCCTCTTTGCACTTCCTCGATAATTGGACCAGAAATGTTAGTCAGTTCAATTAATTGAACTCTGCTACATTAAATTATCAACCCGAGGATCATAAATCGATGAAGTGTAATGAAAAATATATACAGGCACTAGTTTTCTAACCTATCTAATCATGCATAAGGAAAAAATGTTCACTTCCTTCGCTACAAAAACTTTTTTTTGTTCAACTATAGAAAGAACAGAGCAATTACTAATAATGAAGAAACAAGATTATAAAGACACAAAGACAATTCCAACACTTAGGATCATCAATTTACTGGATTGTTAATGACATTCTTTCAATCATCTGAATCAATGAGAGTTCTTGATGTGGACATAACAATCAATTATTCAACATATGTCTATTATGTTAGTTATCTTTGTGTGAACAAAAAGAACAAAGCTTGTATAAAAGAAATGAATAGAAATATAAATGAAGAGAATTGAATAAGTAAAACAATACCAACAATTAAAGCAAATAATAACATGCTCCTCCTCAGGGGGACCTCCTAGCTCATGGAACACTATTTAGAAGGGTCATATGAAACTTAAGCTTTTATAAACTCATAATATGTAACACACATTAAGATACAATAACCAAAACTTTTATTAATTCCATCAAAAATACAATTACACCAATTTCATATCAACGAGTGTGTCTCTAAAAGTCTGATTACAGATATTTATACAATGAAAACAAGATCACACAGATCCAAACTACATGGATCTCATGAACCGTTTGTAACAAATTACATATGGGAATATGTAGAATGAGATCTTAACAGTCTTCGTGGTGGTATGGATTAAGCTTTGTCATCCATGTATTGGAGAAATTCATGATAGAATGCTTGAATTTCTCTAATAGGATCTCCTTCCTTTCTTGTGTCAATTCGATAAGAAACCAACTTGCACAACTCTTACATGTGTACAAGTTTGTCTGTATGTTTGACTTTACTTCTACGCTAATCTGGAGGATTTGTGGGCTAAGTTGAGAGGTGGATGAGCTTTAGGGAACAATTTTTCATCTTGCATATGTTGGAGTTCAGTCCTAGAGTGATCGCATCCCTATAGAACAACGATTTCACTGTAAAAAACATTTTAGTGACTAGGCTACATAACAATATTTTGAGTTGCCACAAAATAGGAAGATTCTATAACTACTCATTAGAATAATAACTAATTAAATCATATTTTCATTAAGAAGAATGGAATTAAGCATAAAATGGACAATTTACCTTTAACATCCTTCAATGCACATGTTTTGTAGCTGATCACGATTTTATGGAAAAAAGAGATAAAATGGAATATAACTAAGTCATTGATATGGGATTTTGGATGGAAGTTTTAGGATAGGAATGCGAAAAAAATATTATGTTTTGAGGACTCAACATCTCCCCCACACAGAAGATGTTGCATGTCCTCATGTAACCAAAATAACACTCTGCTTCCTCCAACAAAATTTCAAAATTTCTTACCCCTTCACTCATAAGCTCTGTCTAATGCATTAATAAAAAAATTCAAGCTTGAAGATGAGGCTTGTCCCTGAATTCTTACCTTATTCAACTTTTTCCTTAATATCTTAATATTGATTCTACCTAACCTGCTTTACATATACCATTTTTTGGCCTTTGTTGCTAGCACCTTCTTCTGACATTCCAACTGTTTTTTATCTTTTTGCAACTAGGCAATGTTGGTTTTTACTGCATTTTCTGATTTGATATGGTTATCAAGGAGTGTTAACTCCTTGAGCTCTTCCTTTAATTTCTTGATATTTCCAACTCGCCTCTCTTTCAAAGATGTGGTAATTGGGTCAACTACTAGTTCCTTATCAATCTCAGTGGGCTCATGGATTTCATAATCAGTCACAAACCGATCAAATCCTCTATTTGCCTCATCAAAGTCATAAGTTGGCAATTTAAAACTGGGAGATAGACTAAGAAATGAGACAAACCTGGACTTTTTATTTTTAGTTGTCTTCTTCACATTGTTTTGCTTCCCTTTGTCAAATTCCTCAAGTTCAATGACCTCCTTGTCTTGATCTTGGCTACTATCATGTTATTCAACATCTAAATATTTCATCATACTCCTAGTTGTTCTGTGTATGATGGCCTCTACCTTCCTTTTCTTGTTTTGTATTGTCTCTGCTATGCCTCCTAGTTCACAATACCTTGAATTCTCCTCTTCTATATTCAATTTGATATCCTTGGCTTTTCTAGATTCCTTTGATATGCTTCCATGAGGCCGTCCTCTAGATTTCCAAGGTTCACAGTTCGAAACCTTGACCTCTTTTTCCATCTTTTGTTTTATGCTCTGCTTCTTCTCTTTTATCTCAGGCTTTGATATTTTTCTCTTCTTCTTTGATGGTTTTATAACCTCGTTTACTTTTGTAACCTTTTCTACCTCTGCATGCTCCAATTCCTCATCTTCTGGGTCTATATTTTCCAACTCGAGAACTTAAGGTATTTCTCGTTCTGTTTCCAAGATTTCCAACTTGGAAGCCCTCATCTTTGTACTATAGACTTTGTTCTCGGTAATTTTTTTTGTTTTGACCCTCTGGTCTCCAATTTCTGGAGCCTCAATAAAATGATTTCAAAGTAGGAATTGTTCCCCACTGTCATTCTGTTCTTGTAGCCTAGCATCAACTAACATTTTTATCAACCTGAAATGAAACAAACTACCCTCTACAGTCTCAGGGTTAAGTTGTATAACAAAAGCCATTTTCTTCAAACTGTTCATTAAATAAAAAAGCATATCCAACTCGTACCCTTTTACAAAATTCATAAGCAGTCTGAGATGGTAATAAAATACTAACCCATATCTTCCCTCACAGGTTAGGTATTTTTTAAGGATGAATAGAATATCACACCATTTCTTTTTGAATGCAAAGATAGGTATGCCTTTCTTCCAATATGCTTCCTACTGTAGATTCTTATGGAAATCCTTGTAGATTTCTACTTTGATCCTCTGATTTTTGAACCAAGGCTCACCACCCTCAGGTAGCCCTGACACTTTCAAAGTGAATTCCTTTGATAATTTGAGCTCGAGGTCACTGATTTGGGCCTTTGTGCCATTGAAATTTTTCGCAAAAGCCTTGGTTACATGCTTATCATGCCTTTGAAATATTTGTAGAAAGGGAAACCACCTAGCTTTCCTAAATCACCTCATGCATTTCGGATATGATTCCAAAATCTCAATTCCAATCAACTCACATCTCACCACAGGTCCCATGCTTCCAATTGTGCAGGGTTAGTGACAATTCTAAACAAAACAAGACTCTTTGTCACAACGAAAACGAGAAATAACATGGAAGATATGGTGGATTTTACGAATAAGGAGAGAAATTCAGGCAACTTCAATGATGATGGATGACATGATTCAAAATTGTGTAAACAATCATGTTGTTTTTTGTGCCATCATTTCAATTTGTGGCAATGCTCTTTCATGATTGGATCGATTTGTCGGTCCAATTGATCACCCTGTGATATAATGCATGCCAAAAAATAAATTTTCACCGTGCACATTAAAATTGTGACATAGAGTGTTTTAATATGAGCAAGCGCACAATTAGGATAAGGTTTCAAAAGCATGTTTAGATAGATAAGCATTGATTCTAATCATTCTGATAAGGGGATATGATAGATTTAGGAAAACATAGTATGCATGTATTGAAATTCAGGTTTTGTTCATCCTATACATAATCCATATTTCTAAATGCATGAATGATTTAAAAAGATATTACCTTTGTGATTTTACATGTAGTGTAAAGAATTCATTAGTTTTGGAACTGAAGCTGAAGCATAACTGAATTTGAAGTGCTAGTTATGTTGTTGGAACTAATGATTGTGTTGTTGCATACTTTATGAGAGATTTATGGAACTGAAGATGATGGATACTCATGATGATGAAGAATGTTGAAGAATCCTAAAGAATGTTGATGTTGACGATGATGCTAATGAAAATTGTTTGAGTTTGCTACAAATGAAAATGATTTGAATTTCATGACAATTTGCATGAAATTTACAAATCGTACTAATCTTGTGCTTGTAGATTGGTTAAAAAAATTTAATGACTAACAATGGCTTGAAGAACAACCACATGTGACTTTCGGTAGCTCCAGAAAAGTCTGCAACTGTAGAAATTAACTCTTTGAATAGAACATTTTCACCAGTGAGCTTTGAATTATGAATTGTGATATCTGATATAAAGAAATATAACATGATTCCATGGTAAAACTTTGGAGCTAAGAAGCAAAAGATCAAACAATCTTGAAACTGCTATTGAATTTATTTTTATGAAAAACCATGAAGAATCTAAAAACCTCCTAGAACTTTAAATCTGAAAAGAAAGAATCGATTTGATTGATGTTGCAAAAACTTAATTTTTTCTAGCTGACAAAAACTTATTGCCCCAAGTGCTTGGAAAGAAATGCCAAACTGGAGTTGAAGATGTTGTTGGTTGTGGAGCCTGATTATCTTCATGATTTAGAGGTCTTTTACTTTCAACCGTGTTTATACCCCATGAAGTATTTACAACCCAGAAGTATGTACACTCTTCCACGCAGGGGAGTGTAGAGGGGGGGTAACCTCTCTGCGGGGTCCGAGGGGGCTATCCCCCCAACTGGGGGGTTTGGGGGTGAAGCCCCTGAAGCAAAGATTGCCTTGTAAAAGTATATTGTAATTTCATTGTAAATCTGGACCATTCATTATAAGGTCGCAGATCTAACGATAGAGATTATGTTAGGGTTTTTTTCCCTAGAAGGCAACCCTC
>JZKD02S0344982.1:26763-47251 GCA_000966675.3 Picea glauca | reverse complement strand
TTTCTTTATTTTTTTAATATAATTTTTTAAAAATTACAAAAATAATTTTTAAGCAATGATTTTTTTTTCCATAGGAAAAAGCATAATTCTATTCATCTGTAGAGAACCAAATTACCGTTTGTAGGTTCTTGAAGCACGACCCATGCATGGGGAAAGTAATTAGAAATAGAAGCTTGAAGGGGCTTAGAAGCTGGCTAAGAAGCCACAAAGAAATATATAATAAAAAATAAGGCAGAAAAAGACAACAATCTGCCGACAAAGTATAAGGGCTGCAAGAGTCCCAACACCAAAAGTTGTAATACTGAAAAGCCACAAACCCCGCTGAGAAAAGCAACAGAATCAATATCCAAGAAACTTCAAAGGCAAGACGAACCAGGTCAAAGAGGCATATAATCAAAAGGGAGGCAAGAACCCGAAGAAACACTGCACCCACAATCAACAAAATCACCACCATGCATCCAAAAAAAAAGGCCAAATAGTTGCTCGCCCTAGGAAAGGACCTCAAATAATTTTCCCAACCCATCAATATTGCACGCTCACAAAGGACCTCAAAGCATTGACCCAACACCACAATACTACACGCCTAGAAAATGACCTCAAAGCTATGACCAAACCACAAACATATGCAGAAGGGGGCAATAAATGAAAGAGAGGTAGGAAAAGGACTTGGAGAAACCATGAAAATGAATCAAACCATGAATGAACCAACAAAATTGATGAAGAAACTAGAAAAGGAGATGACCACCAACACCAAGGTAGACCCAAAGCGGTAAGAGAGAACAAGATCTCAAATATCGGGCAAGTGAATCACTAGAACCAGGCACAAGAGCACCGGATCGAGGGATGCAGACCCCAGATTTGAGAGAAAGACACCATCCACGATCAGGATGACACCAACAAACTCAAAGAGAAGATCTTAAGGAGCCCCGACCAACAAAAAAACCTAAGATATCACGTTGTAAACCGAAACCCTCCAAGAACACACACGAAAACCACTCGCATCTCCAACCAAATCCACACCAGAGAGGCATACACTAGAACCACACCCATAAAAGAGAGCTTCAACGCCTGAACATAAATGACTTCCTCCCCACAACCGAACTTTGGAGCCACCTCACGAGCAATGGATGCAATGCATGGGAACGAGCAAGGGAATGGACAAAGGAAGAGGGAGTCTGTGGCTAGGGTTTCCCTCGGTCCCAGACCCCGCACTAATGTAAAATATTATTATATTATACATCATTTTAAGAAATGATTTATGAGCCAATTTTGAGTTGTTTATCGACGATGGTAGTTGTTGTCGAGGCCACAATTTCAATTAAGTTATAATTTTAACTCCAAAAAAAAACTTGGTGCTACTAATAGCATCTGTTTTCAATTCAAGGACCAATTTTAAAGTCTTTGTCCATAATGACATCAATTGTCAATGCAATGGGTCTGAATTTTAACCACCGTAAAAAAAGGGTGCTAATGGTAGCAACACTTTTTGATTTAGGGGTAAAAATAGCCACACTAAAAAAATGAGAACTCTAGAGAGTTCTCGTTAAGTTGGTAACTATGTTTTCTTCCTGGCATGCCTTCAATATGTCAAATTCTTCATCCTCTCATACACACCTCCGAATGATTAGATCAGGTCCAATATGGAAGAATTCTTCACCAATCCATGAGTAAGTGGCACTGAGTTTGATGATCTTTTTCTTCTCTTTTGTAGAAAGATGTTGAGGTAATTTTCCCGTAGCGAGATAGTTAACAATATCTACAAACCAAGGAGATTTAGTAGATATTGCAAAAATATTTTCATTAAGGAAATCATCATTAACATGAACTAATTCACCTTCATTATGAATCTTGGAAAGAAAGTCCGCAACGACATTCTCCTTACCAGGTCTATCTAGTATAGTGATATTAAATTCTTGTAACAGAAGGAGCCACCTGCTAACCTTGCCATTAGTAATTGGTTTATTCATTAAATATCTAATTTTTGAATGATCAATGTGGATGAAGATCTCATATCCTATAATATAGTGCCTAAATTTGTTGATGGCATGCACTACTGCAAGGAAATCCTTTTCTGTAATTATATAATTCAATTCAGGGGGTGTCATGTTTTTACTCACAAAATAGATATAGTGTAAGATACTTGATTTTCCTTTTGTCTTAGCACTGCTCCTAAAGTCATGTTAGAGGAATTTGTGGATATATGGAATGGAAGGGATCAATTTGGCCCTCTTAAAACATGAGCTACAAAAAGTTTCTCTTTCAAAGTTTCAAAAGCAGTTTGGCATGGAATATTCTAGAAAAATTCATTATCTTTAGTAAGAAGTTTGGATAACGGAAATGCATTTTTCATAAATTTTTCAATGAATCCTCTATAGTAACCAGCATGTCCTAAGAAACTCCTGACATATTTTTGGGTCTTTGGCACTGGAAGATTGGAAATGACTTGTCTTTATTGGATCCAATTTTATACTTACATAAGACATACAATTACCCAAAACAATTCCTTGAGTTTGTAACATAAAACATTTCTAATTGATTAATGCTAAATTAGTTTCTTGACATATGATTAAAACCTTTTCTAAATTTTCCAAATCTTCCTTGAAAGTATTTCCATAGATAGTGAAATCATCCATATATACTTCTACACAATCATGGATTAGGTCAGAAAAGATACCTAGTACAACACATTGAAAAGTTGCAGGTGCATTACACAAACCAAAAGGAAGTACTCTATAAGCGTGTGTCCCCCATGGGCATGTGAATGTTGTTTTGTCCCGATCCTCTGGAGCTATTTGTATTTGGTATTTTTTACCTGCTAGTGTATCTAAGACCAGATCTATAAAAGGTAGAGGAAAATGATCTTTTAAAGTTGATCTATTCAATTCTCTATAGTCTACAAAAACACGCTATTTGTCATTTTTCTTTGAAACAATCACTAGTGGAGACACCCATTGACTATTAGAATTTGGATATATAAAATTAACATTAAGTAATTTCTACAGTTTGTCTTTCACAATTTCTTTCAAGAGTGGGTTTATATGTCTTTAGGGTTGCCTAATAGGCTTGGAATTATCCTCTATATAGATACAATGAATACATGTATTAGGGTGGATTCCACGCATATCAGTGTATTTCCATGCAAATTCACTAGAATGTTCATGTAGTGTTTTAATTAATTGCTCTCTTTGAATTTCTTCAAGTTTAGAATTGATATTTAAAGTTTTTCCTTGAAAAATTTCAACAACCACGTTACTTGATTCTGATATTGATTTTACAGAACACATTGAACCTAAAATTGTTGATAAAGTATCCATAGTACAACTTTCTTGAAAATCTTTGTCCAAGATATGATCAAAAGTATGTTGTCCCTCATGATATTGAGTAAAATAAAAATTATTAATAAGATTGATGATTTGATTTTCCTCGATATCATTCTTTAAATTCATAACTTGATCAATAGTTAAAATAGGTTGCACTAGTTCCTCATTAACATTTGTATCTTGAAAACATTGTGTAAATTTTGATTCAATTAGCTTTATCAGGTGGATATAGATTGAATTTCTTAACTGAAGCCCCATGTGCAATTGGCATATCCCCTGATCTACAACTGATAAAAACATCAATTGTAGATAACCAAGGTATCCCTAATATTAATGGATGTCCACCCAAGTTAGATTTCATCTGTAAAACCATGAAATCTACAAGGTACTCCCAAGAATACAAGGAGACTGTTATATCCTCTAAAACACCTTTTGGTTTTATTGTTGATTTATTAGCTAATTGTAAAACTGTGGGTGTATTATGGAGATCAGAAAATTGTAATTCATCCATGGTACCCTTTTTTCATTACATTTGTGGTTGCTCCTAGATCTATTGATGTGTTTGCAATTGCAACATTATTGATATGGATTTTTACAATGGGGATACAGAGATCAACATATTTTTTCATATAGATTTTACCCGACATAAGGTTTTCCAATTTACCAATAACTTTCACTGTTTGTGGGTCTTTATTTTTCCTTCCTGAGATATACCTAAGGTCCTTGGCTACCAGGGTCTTTTTGGCACAACAAAACATAACTTCTCTATGGCTCCTCGAGTCCCTTGGTAAGCTACTTTAAGTTCCAGTAGAGATGGACAATTTTCCGTTGCATGATTATCTACACATATACCACAAATATCCTTGTTATCTAAAGGATGTCTTTTTTCTACATTTTGGACAATAAATAGTTAATGTTGCATCCTCTACCTCTTTCTTTTTCTTATTTTTCAATGTGTCTAATTGAGTACCAAGAGTACTGAGAATGTATGTTTTAAAATTGTCCAATAAATTGCCAATCTATGCTCTACTTACCCCACCGATGGCTGATTTGTTGACTCTAGAGATAACATCCCTAGGTCCCTTACCATATTTGGACTTCCCTCAAGAGACATGCTTGCATAAGTCACAGATTTCTGGATAGGTTAAGTGAGAAATATCTCCTTTTCCCATTAAATTTATTACATCATTCCATTCATCTCTAATTCCTCTAAGAAAAATGACTTTAATAATATCCAAATCTAAGTGATTTTTCCTTGTTCTCTTAATAGTATAATGAAATCTCTATAAATAGTCTTCAAGGCTCTCCTCTCCTTTTTGTGTCATTTTAAATATTACCTCTCTAATTCCTTGGTTTGTACAATAATCATGATATTTTTCAAGGAATATTTTTCTCATCTCATCTCATGTTTTTATAGCATTTGTTCCCAAGCCCATAAACCAATGTAGTGCAACATTCTTAAGTGCGGCTGGAAACACCTTCAATTTTTTAGCATTAGAAGAATAATCATAGCTGCAACATAATACATTAAATTCAAAAAGAAAAGTTTATAGGTCTTCAGTTATCATACCATGAAAATAGGGCAGTGTTGAATGTGGTATGTTCTTCATTTGGACTACAACTGTTAGATATAAAATTACAAATCCAAATTCATCCTAAGCAATTGATGTGCATGTTCCCTCTTGTCTTTATTCTCTCTTTGGTTGTTCTTCCTCTCTACCTCTAGGTCCTCTTTATTCTTCTCTGTTAGGAAATATTCCAGACTTGTTGTCTTCTTGGAGATGTACATATTCCTCTGAGGAAACAAAGAATTATGGTTCTTCAATAAGATTTTCTGGAAGTAAAAATTCTAGCTGACCACTGAGTAATTCTTCCTCCTGATGCTTTTCTAAAAGTATGACAATTTGTTGTGAGGTTGATGGAACTTTTATTGATTTAGAACTTCCTTCTCCAAATTTCCCTTTTCCTTTTGTTTGTGTAGTCATGATTCTTCCTAATCGTCCTCCTCTTGTAGTTCTACCTGTAGATGGTGTGGGTTAGCTGATGGTGTGGCTCTTATAGTACCACATGATGGAGTGGGTGAAGTGGAATTTGGTGTACTCCTAGTGCTAGTAAATCTACCTCTATTATCTCTATGCCTATTCATGCATTGTACTTATCATGATTTTAAATGTTTGAAGAGAGACTCGCTACAACCCTACTTATAGTGAATGAGTAGGTTCTTACCTCTCATCTTCTTCTCTCTTTTCCCATGCATTCATTCCTAAGTGTTGTTGGCGCAATATCAATACCAGGGTTCTCGAAAATTACCAACAAAAGGCACCACTATAGTCTAGGGATGCTAGCATATTCAATCATCCGCAAGGGAAGGGGGTCTCACCCGAATCATAGCCGAGACTTGTGTGGTGAAGGGAGTTCTAGAATATACAACATTTGATCTATTCCATAGATCCATTCACAATAGGACAAATATTCATGCAACAATTTTTTTTATGGCCCCAAATCACATCGTTATATTAGCAACAACAACATCTTGACCTTCATACAAAACATATCCAATAGATCTTCCTTCAACATATGTGAGTCTTCTACAACTCATCTCATGTAGCGAGATCTTTCCTCTCATAACCAATTACAGATGACTCTTCATAGTTTCAATAGCAATACAAAACCCAACCCGGCTCTAGAGATAGACATATTAGCCTATCACTGCATGAACATCTTAACCTTTTTCCCGTTACATTGCTTTCTTATTTATACTTTCCTTGTCTAAGTAAAATCCTCTCTTTTTCGCTTATTAGATTCCTTTTTTCACCCATGGTAGTGTGGTTTCTTCCATATTCCAGCCAATGCGAGATGATTTTGACCTTTTATGCTATTTTTAGACTTTGAGTTGGCCCGCGACGCTTTTGATTGTTTCTGTTTCTTGTAAAATTTCAGTTACCCCACAGTGCTTTCCCAAAATCATGGAATCCTCTAAACAAAGGGCCCAATAGGCCCCAACAACAACTGTTGACTTTTCCCGATTCAACCTTCTGCTTCCCTACTGGGGCCTCCTTCAAACGAAAGGCCTAACTCTGGGAAGATATTCACTACTTGTTGGCAGAAGCTGTCATAATTCTCCACGCAATCCTATCATTTCCTTACTAAAATTGAAGTCCCAGATTAAACTCTTGGGCCACTCCAACATCCATCTCCCTAGTCTTAGTAGCAAGATATGTGTTCCATTCGGTCTCTGCAACTAAATCTAGTTGATACATCTAGACATACACACCTTGTACTGCAGGTCAAAAGTCTATAAGCTCTTTCTTGGCTGCTTGAGCATCTTCATACACGGCATCAAGTTTTTAATCTATTGCTTGGATTTACACAAACTTGGCTTGTTGCTTGATGGGATTAGTGATGACTTGTGCTTTTGCATTCATCTGTTGAAGCTGAGCTCTCAACTCTTCTACCACATTACTTCTTTTTTCTAACAACCGGATCCAATTGTTGACCATTGTGAAGAGTTTTCTACATTCTCTCGTTCAGTCATGAAGGGAGGACCGAATGAGATCCCCTTCTTCCACTACCTGGGTAACCTTCTCCATCATAGACTGGGGCTGATATCTTTCCTTCAGTCAAATTGCATCCATTTCTTATTGAATTCTATTAGTCTTTGCAGCCAACTTTGACCAATGATCCAAAATTGGATCTAGGAGCTTGATGGGGCTAAAAAATGCCTAAAAATAAAATTTCTCAGAATGGATTCAAAACGGATGTGTGTGTAGGCCTCTTTGACATGAACCCAATGCAACTTGAACAGGCTTAAACAGATGTCCTATGCTCCAGATATCACAGTCTATTCATTTGGCCAAACATGTAAAAAAATGATGACTGTACAATCCATACAATCCATGCAGTGCCATGTGGCAGTTGACTGTACAGGTCATACGACCGTACAACTGACATGGCAGGGTACGTGGAGATGATGTGGATAGAGGCTGGATGGGCAGTTGATGTGATAGGTGGACCAATTAGGGAGTGACGTGTGTCACCACTGCAAGGGTGACATGTGGCATGCCCGTACAATGCTTACGTGGTAGGTACAGTGTCAGGTGATGTGGCAGACACATGGATGATAGAGATAGATGAATCGAGTGTTGACACGTGGAAGTTCTGATGGTGTATGGGAAGGTGCCATGTGGCACCCATTGGTTGGTTAAAGTGTTGTTGCAAATTTTTTTGGACTGCATGAGGTTTGAACTCGCGACCTCAGGCATGGGCGGAAGTATTTTGGTGTAGGTCGGGCTACCAGCCCACCTGCAATTTAGGAAGCTCAATGAAAGAGGAAGAATTAAAGAAGAAACATAATAGCCATATAAACATATACATATCTAAAATAAAGCATGAGGATCAACAAACCATAACACCAATGTGATAACGGAGTTCGACAATCTCTCCTACGTCTCCAGGCCTTTGTCTCAGTGGGTGAGGCTTTCTTATTTTTGTTCAAATATTTAAAATAACATCACAACAGTTCCAAAAGGATTACAAACTAATATGGTCTTGTTCTACCAAATCTATTGAACCCAACAAAACTGACGACACCGAAATCAGATGACCAGAGCTCCCAGAAATGGCCCACAAAGGTGCTCTCCTCAACAACTTCTGTGCATAAAAATGGATTTGGATTGGAAAATATTCAACATAAAACTACTCTAAACCTCTTCCTTGTCTCCAAGAAGCCTTGGTTTATATAGGCCTTAAGTTGGTAACCATCTCCCAACTTCTCCCCAATATCGGGCCTCAAAAAGGACCCAATACCCCCCAAAAATGACCAAAATCTCCAAATATCAAGCTAACATCCATTTAAAAATCATAACCTAAAGTTTAAAACCCACTATTGCAATTACATAGGGCACAACCCCTCGAAATCTGGCTCTGGTCGCATGCGCGCTACCCATGTGGCCTAGCCCCAGGTGTTAGCTCCTTAATTGTTGGCTTCTGGTCATTTTCTATGTCAAATGCCCTGGTCTTAAAGCTCCACGCACACTATACAGTGATAATCCCCCCAACGGTGTAGCCTTTGGTCTAGCGCCCTGGTTGGAGGGCTAGCCCGACCAACCGGGCACTGATAGTATACACCCACGCCAACAGTTAAACACCTGGTCTTATGGTGGAAGTTCTGAAACCGTGGGCCCGCACAAACATATATTACAACAGAGTCATATAGTATGAGCTTATGCCAGTCGTATGGTGTGCACGATGGGGCTAGGGCTAAGCCCCAACCCTTACCTCACATCTGAAATATATGTAAATCAAAATTAAATATAAGTTGAAAGGTATATGGGTAAGCTCTACCAAGTAGGTGGGTTGGTAGCCCGACCTATGCCAAAACACTTCCACCCATGCCCGAGGTTGCGGGTTCAAACCTCATGGAGTCCCAAATGTTTTGCAACAACACTTTAACCAACCAATGGGTGCCACGTGGAATCCCATGTCTGGGCCACATAACACCTTCCCATACTCCATAAGAACTGCCACATGACAACACTCGATTCATCCAGCTCTACCAGCCATGTATCTTCCACGTCACCTACCATGTAAGCATCGTACAGACATGCCACGTGTCACCCTTGCAGTGGTGACACGTGTCACTCCCTGATTGGTCCACCTGTCACATCAACTACCCAGTCAACCTCTATCCACATCAGCTCCACGTACCCTACCATGTCAGTTGTACAATCGTACAACCTGTCCAGTCAGCTGCCACGTGGCACTTTACGAATTATACAATCATCATTTTTTTGCATGTTTGGCCAAATGAACAGACCGTGATATCTGGAGCATACAATGTCTGTTTGATCCCGTTCAAGTTGCGTTGGGTTCATATCGATGACGGCTACACACAAGTATTTTTTGAAGCCATTCTGAGAACTTTTATTTTTAGGCCTTTCTGAGCCCCATCAAGCTCCTGGATCTAATTCTGGATCACACCTCCCCACCAAAGACCTTTTGGTCCCCAAAAGGTTACTGACCAGTCATCAAGTTCAGGATAGGCCACCCAACTTGTTCCCTATCTTTAAACTCTGTCCTCTGCACTTGTCTCATCATGATTAACTGTAAAACAATCATGATAATTGACAACATATTGTTAGCCATTTGTACCCTGTCACATCTTACTGAAGCCACTATCATCCATGTAGATAACATTACTAATGATAGCATAAAAAATATGACTACAAATGAGCTGATATGTTTGTAATATTTGCACAACATTAGCTTATCTTGAAGCAAAGTGTGATTGATTTTCCATTCTACAATCATCTCCCGTTCTTGCTTAAGATCGATTACTTGATTTGAAACAATTATAGGTGTTTTTCTTACTTGAGCCGCCTTTCTTAATTGTTCCATTGTTTGAAGATTTTTATTTGCCTTTAAATGATGAGCACGAACCACATATTCTTGACCTGCTTGGGTTAAATGATATTGATTCTTTTCCCTATAGAAGATTGCTTTATGATCATACAAGTAAGGACTTCCTAAGACCATTCCACATTCACTTAGTGGCACCACATCACATGTTACCTCGTCCACAAACTTAGATGAAATTACAAATTTTAATGTGCACTGCTTGGTTATGTGCATATGATGATTGTTGCTTATCCATTTACGTGTGTAGGGATTATGATGCATATGAGTCTTTAATCCCAACTGTTTAACCAATTCCTCTGAAATTAAGTTAGATTGAGATCCATTATCTATCAATGTGTAGACCTTAGTATGACTCATAATGACCCTTAAGTGAAACAATTGACTTCTAGAATCAAATCCATCACCAATTTTAAGTGTCAAACCAACCAATGAGACTTTTGATTCATCACATGAATCTGATCCCAAGTCTGTTGGTAGTGTTGCTGCTGCAATTGTTTGCCTCCCTTTCTTTTCTTTGAACCACTTCAGTCTCTTCTCATGATGCGATTGCCAACAATGGTCCTCATCGTGCCCCTCTTTCTTGCAATGCTTGCAAGAGGGCTTCTCTTCCTTTCTTGCCACATAATTTGCCTTATTTCCATGCCACTTCCTTTTGTCCTCTTTCCTTGAAGATGATTCCCTTGATACAACAATTCCTACTTTTCCTGATTCAATGTATGTCGCTTGAAGAGAAACCTCATCAAGCTTAGTAGGTCCAAACATGAATACAACATTTTGAATATGTGCAGGTAAACCTCCTATATACTTCATAATATTTTCTTGGGTATGTAAAGGAATATCTATCATCAATGCCATTTTACGAAAGCCATCTGTGTATTATTGCATTGTTTGTCATTTTCTTAGTTTAAGAGCTTTCCATTCAATTAACGCTTTATCTTTATAACCCAAAGGATAGAATTGTTTTCTAAGTGCATAAATAAAACTTTGCCATGATGGAAAAACATTACCCACTTGTTGTGTGTCATTTTGCAACTTGCTTTGCCACCAGATGAATGTTGTGCCTGCAAGTCTAAGTGATGCCAACTTGATCTGAGTTGCCTCATCCTTGATTTGTTTCACACTGTAATAAACCTCCATCTGTCTGACCCAATTGTCAAGTATCTCTGCACTGACTTCACCATCATACATAGGTAATTCAAATTTAACATCAAGTTTTAGTAAAGGCATTTCATTCTTATGTTTATGGACATGTTTCTTTGCAGTGGATTTAGAACTTGARCTTGAAGAAGAAGGAGAAGAAGGAGGTGAAGATGGAGATGAAGGAGAAATTTGAGGAGGATCCTCTCCTTCTTCACTTTTTCTCTTTGAATATTCACCYAGATTTGGTCTCTCCCGTTCCAAGTAATCCTCATACAAAACTTTCATCATCTCCGACACGGCGAAGAAAGTTTTTCGAAACTCTTTCTCATCATGAGAAAGTCCCTCTTCCGATGCCATCTTCTCACCGTGAGAAGTTCTCTTTCTCAATCCAATCAATGGATTATCTTCCACAATATCTCCTTCACCACGATGTGGATTTTCCCTGGTTAACATGAAAACTCAAATCCAAACGTCAACTAGCTTTGATACCACTTGATCTGAAACGATCTTTTAAACGACAATGGTTGAGTTATTTAGCATGTGTTAATTAACCATTTAGGAAGCTGAATGAAAGAGGAAGAATTATAGAAGAAACATAACAACCATATAAACATATACAGATTTGAAATAAAGCATGAGGATCAACAAACCATAAACACCAATGTTATAACAGAGTTCAACAATCTTACCTACGTCTCTGGGCCTTTGTCTCAATGGATAAGGCTTTCTTATTTTTGTTCAAAGCTTTAAAAGTAAATCACAGTAGTGCCAAAAGGATTACAAACTGATCTAGTCTTGTTCTACCAGATATCTAGAACCCAACAAAACTGATGACACTGAAATCGGATGATCAGAGCTCCTAGAAATAGCCTGCAAAGGTGCTCTCCTCAACAGCTTCTCTACATAAACATGACTTTGGCTTGGAAAATATTCAGCATAAACCTCCTTTGAATCTCTTCCTTGGATTCAATAATCCTTGGTTTATATAGGCCTGAAGTTGGTAACCATCTCCCAACTTCTCCCCAAGATCTGGCCTTAAAAAGGACCCAATATCCCCCCAAAATGACCAAAATCTCCAAATATTAGGCTAAAATCCATTTAAAAATCATAACCTAAAGTTTAAAACCCACTATTGCAATTACATAGGGTGCAACCCCTCAAAATTTGACCCTGGTCGCATTTGCGCTACCCATGTGGCCTAGTGCCAGGCGCTAGCTCCTTAAGACACCAAACTTTTGGCCAAAGAAGAACACTTCTTTAAACGACGAATTAGAGAAGAAATCGAAATCTGTAAGCACCCAGGAAACCTAAACAGAGACAATGTCCTAGATTTAAGCGAAAACTGGCTCCCCTTGATTCATAATAATAAGAGAAAAAATAGATAAATAAACTCTACCCTAATAAAATAATTTAACTAATTAATAGCACCAAACAAACCCTAAGCCTAATAACACTAATCAAACCCTAAACCTAATAACACTAATCAAAACCATTACAACTATATCTATTAATATAACTTAATTTTCACTCATAGATCTGTAGAACCACTAAACAACTCTTTTTAAAGTTTTTAAAAACTTCCTTATAAAACACCTTAAAATTATTTTTAGGGTTTTAAGTCAAACAAAACTATTTAAATTAAAACTAAACTAACAAAAAAAATTTAATTAGAAATTTAATTACTAAACCCTTTAAAAAATCTACCTATTAAATACTAACAAAGAATAACACTTCAATAATGTATTAAACATTTTAAACCTCATTTTCTTATAAAACACCTTTGAATTAATTTAGGTTCTCATAATAGAATAAAACTATTATTTTTAAATATTTTAAAAACTTGAAGCAAATGGATGATTACAAATTATTTAAAAACAAAATTTAATAATTTTAAATAAAAAAACATCTTAACAAGGAATTTTAATAATTTTTTTTAAAAGAATCTTTAAATATAAAACCCTAAATTTAACCAAAATAAATAAACCTAAATTAAAATTTTCACCTAAAACTCCAACCGACACTAATTTTTTCCCGCCTAAACTTATACTTATAACCATCTCTTCTCATTTTTTATCCCAGGCTTCTTGTCATGATGATGGATCCTGATTTGGATCCGAAACGTTGACACTCAATGGATATTACTGTGGTTTTTCCGATTTCACCCGAAAACACTCCTCACCACAGAAATCTCAGCAACCAGCTTCTTAATTGTCGGCCCCTGGTCATTTTCTACGCCATATGCCCTGGTCTTAAAGCTCCATGCACACTAGACAGTGATAAGCTCCTTGATGGTGTAGCCTCTGGTCTAGCGCCTTGGTTGACGGACTAGGCCGACTGACCAAGTGCTAACCTTATACACCCGCACCAACAATTAAACATCGGGTCTTATGGTAGAAGTTCTAAAACTGTGGGCCCATGCCAACATATATTACAATAGAGTCATATAGTATGAGCTTACATAGGTTGTATGGTGTGCGCGATGGGGCTGGGGCTAAGCCCCAGCCCTTACCTCCCATCTGAAATATATGTAAATCAAACTTAAATATAAGTTGAAAGGTATATGGGTAAGCTCCACCAGGTAGGAGGGATGGTATCCCGACCTACGCCAAAACACTTCCGCTCATGCCCAAGGTCATGGGTTCAAACCTCATGGAGTCCCAAAATGTTTGCAATAACACTTTAACCAACCAATGGGTGCCACATGGCACCTTCCCATACACCATCATAACTTCCACGTGTCAGCACTGGATTTGTCTAGCTATTCCAGCCACGTGTTTGCCACATCACCTGCCACGTAAGCGTCGTACGGATGTGCCATGTGTCACCCTTGCAGTGGTGACATGTGTCACTCCTTGATTGATCCACCTGTCACATCAAATGCAGATTCAACCTATGTCCATGTCAGCTCCATGTACCCTACCATGCGAGCTGTACGGTCATACGACCTGTACAGTCAACTTCCACGTGGCACTATACGGACTGTATGGACTGCACAATCATCATTTTTTTGCCTGTTTGGAAAAATGAGAAGACCACGATATCTGGACCATACGATGTTCATTTGATCCCATTCAATTTGTGTTGGGTTTGTATCAATGAGGCCTACACACACGTCCATTTTGAAGCCATTCTAAGAACTTGGTTTTTAGGCCTTTCTGAGCCCCATCAAGCTCCCGGATCCAATTCTGGATCAACCAAGCATCAACAATAATCTCAACCTATTGCATTGGCACAACTAGGGTGATATGTTTATGAAATTGCAGGGAAACCTGTTTGAATGTGGACCAAACTAGAGTAAAATTCGCAAAGACAACTTCCATTCTTGATTCAACCCGTCCTCGCAAGGCATGTTCAGGATCGAGGTCCTTTGAAACCACAACCAATTTCTGATGCAACTGTTGCATTTGTTGCACTAGTTCTTCATTGGCGTGCTCAATGGAAACAATCATGTGCTCAATCTAATCAATCAAATCTCGTGTGATATGTAATAACTATTGGGTGGACTATGTCGCAAGATCTCCACTAGTGATAGAGGGGTCCACAGGCAGTCGCAATTGAATTGGTTGTCCACTTGCAATTGAAATCTCAGAGACACTAGGACTAGGTTCATGATAGAGACCTAGAGACATAGCCTAGAAGCTACATGAATTCCTTTCTTGTACAACTTGAGGGAGAAAATTAACCACTTCAGTATGCCCTAGACATAATTCAAGAATTGTGCAACACTATTAAGGATCTTGAAGTAATGGCAAAACCTTCTCCTGAACAGAGCTCGTGTTATGTGTTGAAGTAGCATCTTCCTGAACATCCATTGGGTCATGTGGAGGATATTGACCCATCTTCCTTTGTACTTATGTTTCTTTTCCTATCTATGGATGGATGCTAGTTTCTTGGGGCGTATGAAGGGGGACACTGACTTGAAAAATATGGGGAAAAAGGAAAGGAATATGGACATTGCTTCCTCCCAGTGTAGTGGATAAGTTAATAGAATCTATCTCATTCATTTCAATATGAGTGTGGGGAGGGGATGAAGGAGGGATAGGTGGGACATCCGTAACAAAGGTATTATATTGGTGACTTAGGTATTTGATAATAGGGGAACTCTAGACTTTAATCACAGGCTCGTCAGGGATGGTGATAATGAGAACGAAGGATGGAATAAGGGGAATAGTTTAGGTGTGTGGTGGAAGTGAAGTGAGTGGGACTATATCAATGATAATAGGGGGAGTGGTGGATGAACATGGGGAATCCGTGTTGGGTTTCTTGATAAAAACAACCTCAAAAAATTCATTGAACTGCTCACCTAAGAACATAGAAGTATCTGGTATTGATGGGAACTGTGATAGCACGACTAACCTTGGCATGACCTCTTCTTCCTCTTCTTCCGTTGAGTCCAGGGTCATGCACTGTCTCTTCGTTTCTACCGTGCTATAACCCAGAACATTTTCCCGTGCTAGGGCTTCCCACTGTAAAATTGCAGGAAACTGATATGAGATGCCTGATTTCTTCTTCTCCTTCTTTGCTCTAGGCCATGAACATACCTCCTTGTCTAAAGTTTCCTCATCAAGATAATAAGGGTATAGATGAGTGTGAAATTTCTTAGGATCTTCATCTCTTGGCCTTACAAAGGTATGGTCTATGTTCATGTTGAACCAAATATTGTTGGTGTGCCAATTCAACAAGTCTTGTGGAATCCTCATACGTTGGGTGGAAAGGACAAGGTCGTTGTACCATTGGAAGAAGGAACCACTATTGAATGATGCATTAGGGTTGTTTGTTAGTGCTTTCCATGGATCAAACCTCATAGCTACTCGATTGTCTGGATTCATTTCTAACTCCCTCCCTTGGGGTGACCTCCATTTCCACATGGTGAAGGTGACTAAGAAATAGTCCTATATGAAGTGCCCAGCCTTATCATGCACATTTGCATAATCATGTAGCATCTCAGTGAGTAAATACCTGCACCAGTTCAATGGCGCTCCTTGTTTACAAAAGTCAGAAAGGGAGATGGCATCCAGTGTGCATTCCCCTTTTGTGTAGTTCTTCATTACTTTGTTGGTGATTAAGTAATAGGCACAACAAACTTGTTCATCATTAATAAGGTTGATTATGGCTCCGTGACCTCCTCGTCTAGTACCAAACTTGTCATACAAATTAGGTTCACCTTTCTTCCTTCTATGCTTTCCTGAACCCTCAAATCTTTTGGAGACATCCTCCCCTTCCACTAACATCCCTGTCAATTGGTGAATATCATCTACTTGAATAGGATACTCTCTCTCTAGCCACAAAGAGCCACTATGAACCTTGTTGATCATGAAATTGATGCAACATCTGACTTCACTAGTAGTGTCGAATACAAGAAAGTCCTACAAATTCATAATTGTTGACTCTCGTAGTGACATGTAAGGATTCTTCCATTATGTGTCCACCTCTCCAGAAGGAAGTGGGAAATAATCCAAGAATACGTCAACCTTCATGAGGGGAAACAAGTCCCCATCAAAGAAATCAATATTGACGAGCCGAGTTTGCTCGACTTTACCCTAAATTCAATTCATGGATCAATGATATCCGTTGGAACGCTGATCTTTGGAACAACACCTCAGGTAGTTGTAGCATAACCCATGGTTGGAAACTTGTGTTGGTATGCAAACAAAATAGGAGGGTGAGGGAACAGGTATGGATTCACAGAACTCTCGGTGGGCTCCAGGGTTGAGTATGTAAATAATTGGGTAAAACACAATTAATTGGACAACATGCGATTACAAGTTTATAGGAAGTTGCAACAACACCTCGGGAAATTGTAGCACAACCCATGGTTGGAAACTTGCATTGGTATGTAAAAACAATAGGAGGAAGAGGGCGCGGGTGTGGATTCACATAACTCTCGGTGGGCTCCATGGTTGAGTATGCAAATAACCAGGTAAAACACAATGAATTGGACACCAAGAGATTACAAGTTTATATGCAATTACAATGAGGTGACAAGAGATAGGAATTAAAATGTCATTAAGGGAGACACTGCATAAAAAATTCAACATTAATAATGGACATGATCAACCAATGTTGCAAAATCTAATCGATGATTTGAGAAATAAAGGGAACAGGTACCAACACAACTGTGACATGGCGAGACACTCGGGAAATTAACTAACATTCCGACAATTAACCATAAAAGTATTGATAACCTTTTTGACATAAATGAAATTTAATGACATGGATTGAATGACAACAAAAAGGTACTAACTGTATTTAACAAACAAAACAACTATGATACGACAATGACTTAGACATTGGAAACTACTAAATGTAGAAAATATTTGACACAGACCCCCCTGACCACAATGGTGTGATCCGGGATGGAAAAACTGACAACAACAAGTAGACTCTAGGATGAGTGACAATTGGACATGTCACTGCTTTATTAACGGAAAAGGGGAAACAACAAAACAAAATAGAAACCTACCTACTTTATTCACTCCTCTTGACAAGAGTGTTGCATAACTTATTTCAATGAGCAAAAATGTAGGTATTTAGGCATGCACCATTCACCCATCTCAGATGAAGAATATGTTGGAAATTTTTAACAATTTGTCATTGATGGCAAGTACAATAATGAAGATGGCATGAATACAGGAAGAATGTAACAGATGAGCACTAGAAGTATTTTGGGAAGAAGCTGCAGAGAAACCTTGATAAGATCAGAAGAGATAGTGCAAAGGATGTTTGGTATGTTTTACATGCAGCATAAGCTTGTCATTGATGGCAAGTACAATAGTAATGATGGATTGAGTACAACAATGATGATCAACATGAAAAGAGAATATAAGTCCAGGAAGATCGAATGATCGATGGCAACGCAACATTGACAAAATGATCGAAGGCCCGAGAAGCATTTTTGATCGTTGGATCCCATCCATATTTCTTGACAGCATGAGGGCCGTCAGATATGAATAAAGACAAGAAGAGGGTGCTGAAGAGGAGGATAGATCTCAGGTGTCAGATCTGAGCGCAGGGTCCGACCACCGTTGGATCGAGGAAAACCTGCACGTTCTTTAAAGTGCAAGGAGAAGTGAGCGTAATCTCGATATGAAAAATCTCGGTGCAATCTGAGCCGTCAGATCAAGCTTTGCTCTGGACCATTGATTCCACTCAATGGAGAGGCATTGGGGATCAAGAGTTGGACATGACAAATATTATTGACATCAGGAACCCCGATTTCATGATATGCGAATTCGCGATTTAACCGCAGCCGTTAAGTTAAGAAGTGACCTGGACCGTTGATATGATTTCTTTATGGAGTATCGGGGATCGGAACTTTGAAGTGACAAAAACACTGGACATCAAGGATGTCGAATTCACGATACGCTAAATCATGATTTAATCGCAGCTGTTGAATAGAGATCAGATCTGGGCCGTTGACATAACTCCATATCAGAGTTTCGCGGATCATGACATCAAGAGGAATAGAAAACAAGGAAACAAGAATGTCGAAATCGCGATATGCGATATGGCGATTCAATCACAGCCGTTAAATCAAGCTTGGATCTGGACCGTTGATGTAACTCCATATCGGAGTTTTGGGGATCGCGACTTGGAGAGGCAAGAACACAATGCAACAGGAATGCTGAAATGTCGAAACCCAATTTAAAGGCAAAATTAATAAAGCTCATCCAACGTCGTAGATTAACCTGAAGAAGATCTGAGGGCTACTGTTGCACGACACAGTGAAACTGCTAGAAACCATTGATGGTTTCTACCAGAGGATGCGAAGACACTTCGGGATGATTAACAGAGGAGGTGAAGAGTCTTTGAGAGGAATGAAGATGTTCGTGGAGGCGATTGACAACTGATGAGCATTGAGGCCTGTAACTGAAATAGAGAAGGTGAGTTCGACTGTCACAGAGAAGACAAAGAATCTCAAACTGCCAGAGAGGATGAGGAATCTCAGTATAACATACAGTGATGCTGGACACACGGGGCGAACCTCCAGAGAAGCTGAAGAGTCACGATGATAATCAGACAGAGCACTCGAGAGGTGGAGGATAACGATGCGGAGTCATCATGCAGAGGCATTGCGAACATTGCATGCACAAGGTGCACAGAAGCTATAAATACATGGTATAGAGAAGAGATGAAGGGTGGGCTGTTGCTGTTGGAGTTTGTTGTGGTTGTAGCTGGTGAAGGTGATTCATGTGTGAAGAAGAAGGAGAGTGCAGCAGCTGAATTGAACAAAACAAGATCTGTGCAGTGAATGGGTATGGCGCACAGAGCATAAAAGGAAGAAGAACAGATAGCGCAAGTGATGTGTGTAGGAAGGCAATGAGGCAGACAGAGTAACGAAATGTAGCAGAACAATGATGAGTTTGGTAAGCCATTGTTGAGCATTATATCACTGTAATAAGTTTGAGTAACAAAGAATTAATATTTCAAGGTGGAAGGGAGGTGCTAGGGAGGATTGTTGTCCTCATAGGTTCAAGTGGGTGCTTGAACACAGGGAGTTGTAGCTTCCATCCGGTTGCAGCCAGAGAAACTAGGGTGGCAGGGTGGTGCAAGGGAGAACTCTTGTTCTCTGTTATACAGGTTGGTGCCTGCATGATTGGAAGTTGGTGCTTCCATCCATTTGGTGTTGGAAACACTCAGGGAGTTGGTGCTTCCTTCTAGTTGGTGCTAGAGAAACCAGGGAGTCGGTGCTTCCTTCTAGTTGGTGCTAGAGAAACCAGAGAGTTGGTGCTTCCTTCTAGTGGGTGCTAGAGAAAATAGAGAATTGGTGCTCTCAGCAAGTTGCAGCTTGCAAAATAGAGGTTGTAGCCTCATTTTTAGTTGGTGCTCATATGTATGATAATGTAAAGAATGTAATTATTACTTATCATATAAAGAAAAAGAGGTTTTTACTCTGTATGGGTTTCCTCGGAAAATATATGTCTTTGTGTTTCTCATATATGTGACTGATGCTGAATGTGATAGTGTTTATTTCCCTGCATTATTGTGATCATCATTCAGTGTTTCTACAAAGAGTTTTAAAATAAGCATAATTGTTTAAGCTCAGTGACAACTGATTCACCCCCCCCCTCTCAGTTGTCCAACAATTGGTATCAGATCTGCCCCCCTTTTATCTAAGGGTAGATCCTAGAGCTTAAACATGACAAGCCATGAAGGGACTTCAGTCACTAGGCCTCCTCTATTTGATGGAACAAATTTTTCCTTCTGGAAGGTTAGAATGAGATCATACCTAATGGCCTTAGGAGCTGATGTATGGGATGTAGTAGAGACTAGATACATAAATCATGTTGTGCTAGCTTCCAAGGATGATAAGTTAGAATTTATCTTTAATGCTAAGAGAATGAATGCTATCTTGAATGGACTTGCAGAAGCCGAGTTTGTGAAGGTGATGCATCTTCAAACTGCTAAAGAAATGTGGGACAAACTCATTAACAGCTATGAAGGTAATGAGAAGGTGAAAGATGCCAAGCTTCAAACCTACAGAGTGAAAAGCTACGATGAAAGAAGATGAAACTGTTGGAAAATACTTTATGAGAGTAGAAGGAATGGTAAATGCTATGAAGGCACTTGGTGAAACAATTGGGGAACCTTCTTTAGTTCATAAAATCTTG